>JASFDF010000015.1:0-166267 GCA_036937115.1 Nidularia sp. FH-822889
GCCTGAATTTTAAACTCTGTTTGCAGCTGTCTTCTATTCATTTCCCCCATAAAATTTCTGCATTTTATTTTTGTTCACCTGCTGTTCTGTGTGTATTCTGCTCTTATTCCTTTTTTCACTAATACTAATGCTGATAATATATAGCTCCTGGCTTCTTGCCTCTTTTGGTGAGCTGATTCCTTATTCCTCTTATAACTTCAAAATAAATAATGTCTAAGTGATAGTTTGTCCAATCTCCTGTACAAACAAGTGCAGTTTTTTGTATTTTTCTCATATTTGCTGATACTTGAACTACAGATGTCTAATAACACTCCTTGATCTGCACACCATCAGTCTGAACATGAACAACATCAGCTGGACAGTTCTGAACATTAGTGTCTTCCAGGACAGCATCAGGCAAATAACAGGGAAGCAATTCCATTTGCATTAGCTCCTCAGCATGTGGCTTCAAATATTTCTCAGATAATTCCAAGCAGTGGAGATCCATTTGAAGGTTTGTCAACAGGTAATACCCATATTTCCCATGTAGCAGCAGCCAATGCAAGAGTTCATAATTTGCCAGCTTCTTCCTCTGTGACTGGGTCTGGCACTGCCCCTCTATCCTTGGCTGAACTTCATGCTGCATATGATGCTTTGCCTGAGATTCCTCAACATGTTTCTAGAGGAAGACAAATGAGGGCTTCCTCTACTACTAGAAACACAAATGCTGCTGCTCCAATGTCTCTGGCTGAGATACATGCTGCTGTTGCTGCTTTGTCTCCAGTTTCTCAAATTCCTTCCAGGGGAAGAAGAAGGGCTCCAGCTATTGCTCAGACCTCTTCTGGGAGTAGTCATGCTGTCACTCCACTTTCCACAGCTGAACTTCATGCTGCCACTACTGCTTTGCCTCCTATTCCTCAGCCTCCATCAAGAAGTAGGACAGGGCAGAATACTTCTGCTGCATCTCAAGTTTATAATGCTGCTGCTCCCATTTCTGGGGCTCAAATTCATGGTGCTGATGCTGCTATCTCTGCTATTCCAAGAAATAATCTCAGACAGAGAAGAGGTCCAGGTACTCAACAGAACTTAAATATGTGGGCTGCTCTTCAGCCTCATGGTTCTCCTCTAAATAGAAGCTCCTCTCTACCACCTGGCCATGATGAACAGAGTAACTTACCTGTTGTACAAAATAGACAGGACTCTGCGTTTCCTGAGTCCACTCTTACACAAAATAGATAAGACTCTGTTCCTCCTTTGCTGCCTCCTGTGTTTCCAGATGTACCAGCTGTAGCAGATAACATCCTTCCTGCAGCATGCAGGCCATTCAATCCTGCAAATGTTCAGATGCATGACCTTGGTGAAATGAATGTGCTATGCCCTGAGTGTGGAGCCTTACATTGGATGGTTGAACATCTTGCAAAGTCTTCAAATGCTCATCCAAAATTTGGAACTTGCTGTTTTAGTGAAAAGATCAAGCTTGACAAACTTCATGACCTTCCACCTGAGTTGCAAAACTTATACACATCTGATGCAGACAATGCAAAGCAGTTTTGTGCTGCAATCAGGAAGTATAACTCTGTCTTAGCAATGACTTCTGTGGGTAAAGATGTTGGAAAAAAGCTCAGAGTAGATGAAACTATAAATAATGGCAGAGCTCCATGGGTCTATAAAATACAGGGAAGTGTGCATCATCTCATAGGGTCCTTGCTAGGAGCTCAGGGGGCTCAGCCAAGATATGCTCAGCTCTATATTTATGACTCAAATGAGGCTCTGGACATCTGCAGGAGCCAAAATGCACGTCCTGGAGGCCAAAACAGAGAGACAAATATCTTGATTAGAGAGACTTTGCAGATATTGCAAGATGTTCTTTATTGCCATCATCCTGCTGTTGAAATGTATAAGCAGGCTCTTGAGCTCACACAGCATATGCCTCAAGATGCTAATTGCAAAATGGTGCTGCACTTTGATAGAAATACAGACAGGAGGAGATACAATCTGCCAGTAATCCCCTCTGAACATGTTGCATTCATATTACCAGGAGAGGGTGATCAGTCATCTGCTGCAAGGGATATAGTACTTTTTTGTTGAGGAGGTGGTTTATGTTGCATAAATGAACTGCACCCTATGTATCAGAGTCTGCACTTTGTTTTACTCTTTCCTACTGGACAGCTGGGTTGGCATCCAAACTTGAGGCTTACTCTTCCAGATGCTAATGCTGGAAATGTAGCTAATGATGAAGATGCTTATGAAGTAGACAATGCCCCTGACCATGCTCCTGGAGAGGAGGAGGCTAATGCCAGGCCAGGCTCTCAGAGAAAAAAGAGGCAGTCTATGTCTCTGATAGAATATCTTGCCTTTTGACTTCATCAGCATAGAGATGAGTCAGATCACTTATTTCGAGCAGGAAGGCTGTTTCAGGAATTTACAGCAGACAGTTGGGCTGCAGCTGAGCAACATCACCTCAGATATATTGAACAAAATCAACCAAGACTTCGAAGTGATATCCTCAATGATTTGGTTGATGCAGTCCATCATAATCCAGGTGTTGATGGTAACAATGTAGGGCAGAGAGTTGTTCTTCCTTCTTCATTTACAGGGAGCACTCACTTTATGGTGCAGAACTGCCAGGATGCTTTAGCTATAAACAGACATTTCAAGGGTGCTGATCTCTTCTTAACAATGACTGCAAACCCTGATTAGCCTGAAGTTGTGAGGGCACTTCTTCCAGGCCAGACCTCTGCAGACAGGCCTGACTTGGTCTCCAGAGTCTTTAATGAGAAATTTGAAGAGTTGCAAAAAGATATCTTGGAAAGAAATGCATTAGGTGTCTCTGTTGCTAGGGTTTATACAGTTGAGTTTCAGAAGCATGGATTGCCTCATATTCACATGATTATCTTTCTCAATGAGGACTCAAAGCTAAGAACTCCTGAATTAGTGGATAGCCTTATCTCTGTAGAGCTTCCAGATCCTGACACAGAACCTGAGCTCTATGAGTTGGTGAAGAAGCTTATGATTCATGGTCCATGTGGAGAACAAAACAAAACATCTCCCTGTATGGAAAATGAGAGGTGCATTTGCCAATTTCCAAAGGGTTTCAAGGCTGAAACTACACTTTCTGATAATGCATATGCAAACTATTGGCACTGAGATGATGGAAGAAGGCATACTATTATGAGAAACAATAAAGAAATTGTGATCAATAACCAATGGGTGGTTCCTTACTGCAAATGGCTGCTCTGGAAATATCAGTGTCACATCAATTTAAAGTGTGTACTGTCTATCAAGTCTATCAAGTACATCTATAAATATGTCTACAAGGGTCATGACTGTGTTACTGTGCAGTTTGCAAACAATTGCAATGAGGTTATGACATATCTTGATGGCCACTACATTTCTTCTTGTGAGGCCATCTGGCACATTTTTCAGTATCACATGCATGAGGAAAAGCCTCCTGTTGTGCATCTTGCAATACATCTAGAAAACCATCAGACTGTAACTTGGAATGCAGACAGAGCTGAGAATTTGCATGCTGTCATTGACAGATCTTCATCTCAAAGAACTACACTCACTGGGTATTTTAAGGCAAATCAGGATTACCCTGAACTAGCTGGAGATCTGCTTTATCATGAGATGCCTTATAAGTTTGTTTGGAATGCCAACAAAAGAGAATGGAAGCCTAGGCAAAGAGGGTTTGCTATTGGAAGGATGTTCTATGTCCCACCCTCCCTTGGAGAGCTCTTTTACCTTCAATTACTGCTCACTGCTGTCTGAGGTCCAAAATTCTATGCAGATATTATTACAGTAAATAACATTCAGCATACTTCTTTCAAGTCTGCATGTGCAGCACATGGGCTATTAGAAGATGACCAGGAATGGGCTATATGTCTAGAGGAGGCTGCTCATATGAAAACAGGAAGTCAACTCTGCTTCTTATTCTGCACTATATTGGCAGTTTTTTCACCCATGATCCTGTTCTTCTTTGGTCAACTTTCCATGAACATATATGTGATGACCTGAAACATGCACTGAGAAGAGTTGAGATTCCAAATGCCACAGATGAGCAGATATATGACTATAGTCTCTATCTTATTGAACAAAAATTTTTACATAGCAACAAGTCATTATCTATGATACCTGGAATGCCTATGTCACAGATGAACTGGCAACAGCTATTTGGGAATCAGTTCATTCTGGAGCAAAGAAACTATGATCCTGTTGAGCAGGCAAATATTGCATCTGAGTGTATCCAGAGTCTTAATGATGAGCAGCATGCTGTGTTTGATGAAATCTGTGCAGCTGTTGAAGGAAAAACAGGCCAAAGCTTCTTCTTGAATGGAAGTGGAGGATGTGGAAAAACTTATGTGTACAACACTCTGTGCTATTACTTTTGAGGAAAATCAATGATAGTGCTTTGTGTAGCATCTTCTGGAATTGCAGCTATTCTGATGATTGGAGGAAGGACTGCACATTATCAGTTTCACATACCACTTAATATCCATGAATCTTCTGTGTGCAACATCAAAAAAGAAACATTGGAGGCTGAACTGCTATGTGAAACTGATATGCTCCTGTGGGATGAGGCACTGATGCAGCATTGTCATGTGATAGAAGCATTTGATAGGACTGCATGTGATATAAGAGGAAATGATGCACCATTTGGGGGGCTGACAGTGGTACTTGGTGGAGACTTCCAACAAATTCTACCTGTTATCCCAAAAGGATCACAAGCACAAATTGTGGGAGCATCTATGATAAGCTCTCAACTATGGGACTCATTAAAAGTGCTGTATCTAAAGAGGAACATGCATCTGGAACAAAATGCTGCTGATATAGACTTTGCAAAGTGGCAAATAGAGGTTGGGCATGGGCTCCATACTGATGATGAAGGAAATGTGCATCTTCCTGCAGAATTCAGATGTGCCCAGAACACTGTTGACTCTCTTATTGAGGAAATATATCCTGACATTAATGGTAGTTCAGGTCATGCAGACAGCTACTTTTCAGAAAGAGCTATTCTGTCTGCAAGGAATGATGATGTTGATAACCTTAACAAAAAGGTGCTGGAAGAATTTCCTGGACAAGAGCAGCAGTTTTTAAGTGCAGACTCAATATCACAAGAAGGTGTTGATGGGGCAGAGATAATGTATCTAACAGAGTTTATGAACTCTATCAATGTGTCTGGATTGCCTGTTCATAAACTGTGTCTGAGAGTTGGATGCCCTGTGATGGTACTTCAGAACTTAAATCCTGAGGAGGGAGTATGCAATGGAACTCAGGGGATTGTAACACAAATGAGCAGCTGAGTGGTTGAAATCCGACTGATTGGAGGAGATAAACCTGGACAAATGGTATTCATTCCTCGGATCAAACTTATACCATCAAATGCAGACATTCCATTCCCAATGATACAATGCCAATTTCCACTTCAACTGGGATTCTCAATGAGCATCAACAAGGCTCAAGGACAATTGCTTAAATACACAGGGCTGGATTTGCGATCCTCTGTGTTCACACATGGACAATTTTATGTTGCTATCTCATGAGCAACATCTGTACATAGAGTAAAGGCAATTTGGGGAGTATCATCACCTGAGCTTACAACAAAAAACATAGTATATAAGGAAGTGCTTTTAGATGGATTTTTAGATAGTTTAGGACAATAGTAGATAAAGACTGTATTGAAAAATGGGTAGAATTGAAAGAATTGAATATATATATATATATATTAAAGTAGAAGGGGATAAATGAAGACATGTGACAGATAGTAGGATTCAGCCGGGGGTTTGGGGGCGGAGCCCCCAAGAAGGAAAAAAAGCAGGGGTTTGGGGGTGCAGCCCCCAACAAGCTGAAATGCAAGCACCGGAGGAGTGGTGCGGCATGGAAGCTTGTAGAATACTATAATAAAGGGATGATTAGTATGCTGTAAAGAATTGCAGTAACTTATTGTAGAAACATACGAGATTAAGCCCGCAGGTATGAGAGCGATGGGTGCAGGACAGAGAAAGGAGAAGAAAAAAAGGGCCAGAGAGGATGAGAATGAGAATGAAAGAGGTGTGTAGCTGTCCTCTGTATCCTGGTGCAAAGGGGGGGGTACGAGAAATGGTAATAGATACGTCTGTAGATGAGGACGCCGTGACGCAGGATAATCTCCGAAGCTTCCGCACGTCGATAACGACATCATCGACGAGGTAGTATCCTCGCCCGTTGCTCTCGAAATACTTAGTACCGGCGATCGGCGTGGCACGTTGACAATAGCGTCGAGGCTTGAGCACCCCTTGCTAAATTGTGTCGAGGACTCAGATGGTCGAGGCCAGGCGGGCGCGGGAGTGCAGGTGTCGGAAGCGTTCAAAGGCACCACGGAAGAGATTCTAAAATAGGTTATAAAAATAATAAGTAGAGTCGGCGACAGAAGTGGTGTCCATATACCTGGAGAAATTCTCGCTGCTCCGATTACTCCCATGATCGCACTCCCTTCCCTCCTCGAACGCCATCTTCGACTTCGATCTTGCGATTTTGAGTCTATCTTATCCTCTGGTGTCGTTAGTTCGGGGGGTGGAAGCACAAAGCACAGTAGTGTTAACCTACGAAACCAGAAAAGAATGATCAGTCAGCAAAGCGCATGGTCGAAATGACAGTAAAGACTTACCGTGGAAACAGAATAACCATCACCCCAGTATACGAGGGCATTTCTTGTGTTCTGATTCCCGCGTCGAGTCCGGCATCGACCATCGAAAGTAGAAAGTGTGAGCGGAGCGCAGTTGTATGGAGTTGCACCCGGGAGTCAAGATCTCTTGTGCGGGAGACGGAGAGCGGATAAGTGGAGGGGTAGGAGTATCACTTTGCCATTTCAGGCGCCATGAAGGAGCGGCCACGGAAAATAGCAGGAATGACAGAGCATGAAGTCGGAGGGAGGAAGAGAGCAAGAGCACATTGCGAGCAGGGCACACGCACCGCCGTAGATGACCCGGAAATGATCGAACGCGTCCGGGATGGTAGCGTGGGGAACAGGCGTGTGCTAGAATGGCGAAGGACGAGAATGCCCAGTGGGACGAGCGGCAGGGTACATGGGAAAACAAGTGACGCTTAGTCGCGATGACGGACGATGAGCACAGCCATCACTGGGCATAACCATGGCACGATGACTAAACGATCATCATTGATCGAGTGCCCTGGTGACTTATCATCCTCAAAGTCATCATATCAGCCATAGTAGGTCAGCACGACATCCAGGCGTTTACGCCGACTCCGATGCCGCTGTCCGTGCCGAACGTGAGCCAACCACCTGCTCGGACTCCCGCCTCCCCATTCTTTATTGTCCTTATTTCAGCGAATTATCTTTCAGGGAATTTACAGATGCTCTGAGTCCTCCCTTTATGGAAGACATGCGACCTGCAGCACGTTTGGCTAGAGTTCCTGGAGGCCTTATCATCGGTGAGATATTATGGTGTAACAAGGAGGAACAGGAGGAATAGGTCTGGTAGTCCTGCGGGGATTCAAGACGAGAAATGAATAAAATAAAATATAAGAACTACCCATTAAATCAGACCAGTAGACCAGAAGCCAATTTACTGAGGGCAGATATCTGGGCACAGTCCTTTTTGCGTGGACAGGTGAATGCATGCGCAAGTTGCGCAAAGTTGCGCAGAACTTTTTCGCGTGCATTTGAGAGTTGCGCAAGAATTTTGAAATTTCGCGCAGAACTGTGCATGAGTGCATGCATAAACTAATTATGTAGAGCACACATGATATAAAGAAAGTGGCCTCAATATCATAGATTGTCACAGCACATAGAGACTAACAGTGAAGCACTGATGCAACTAACACCTAGATAGCCTCAAATGGAGTAGATGGATTATTCTCACAAAACCCATTATTTATATAAAGGTTGACTCGATACAATGTGAAAGGAGAAGTTAGGAATATCTGGGTGATTGAACTTAGTGCTAGCGCAAGTGAGGGTTTTTTACATGGTGTATATTTGGTTATCGTTAGCTGCCAGCCCCTGGCGTGTTGTGACGATACGCTAATATGCCGATCCCGACTCCGAACACCAACCGACACCATTATCATAGCATTTATCCAATGTGGGCACTAAGCATGAAAAGCAGTGCAAAAAAGAATCGGCTGGTAGGTTCTATTTAATAAGCTAGTAAACTGACAGTCACCTTTCCGATACCAATTGATCATAAACTATGATATGAAGATACTTATTTACTTATCTACACAAGTAAGTAATACATTGTGCAGGTGAGTGGCAGCATAGTGCAAGTATGTGTAGGATCTGCGCAAATGAGTGACACCTTGCGCAACTGCGTGATCAAAAGTTGCGCAAGCGTGGCACTTGCGCATCACTTGCGCATCGCTGTAAATATAGATATTTCAAGCTTGAATGAAGATAAACGATCACAGGATATAAAAACAGAAATTATTCGCCACATAATGTAGGTTCTTTTTTAACTGACTGTGTTCGTGACTTCAAGGCAAAGACCTCCCAGCTCTGTCCTTGAGGTTAATTTTCGCTAACTCAAGTTACTCGGAATATAATCTATAGTAGAGGTACTGCTATACCTCTGAATGTATTTATTTGGGAGACAGTAGATGGGGTATTATCAGATTAAATGAGACGTTTGAAGTCATGTCCTTCAATTAACCATACGAGTAAGAATATATTTACTCTGCTTTGTAAATTGACTCTGAGTACGAACCATCTGCACCACCATCTTACTGTAGTGTCGCAATCCTTTTCAAAAAACCTGAGCTGAAACTAGCATTCTGCATGCTTCTATAAGTACCTCTCATGAGCAACTAAAACGTATGTAGCGAGTATCCTGTTGCGCACATAAATTTACAATGAACATTATTTCTCTTCGATATTGACTGGGAAATTACATCAAGGAAAATATGCTATCTGCAGGCATCACCGGTTATATATCATAGTATATATAGATAAAAAAGAGCATTCGCATGAAAGCAATCAATTATGCATAAAAATTGTGTATTAATTATTACTTTAATGTTTATATGTGCGTGTATTTGCGCACGCAAAAAGGTTATTGCCCGCAGAGATCTAAAAAGGAATACTAGGGATCTGTGAATCTTCGAGAAGAGGTGTCAATTGAACCAGTGGAAGCCTCGGCGACTTTCATAGGATATTCCTAACTACTTCGGCTTGGCTTCGGAACTAGGATGGTAGTTCAGAGAAAAAGAGAAAGGACTTAGCAAACGAGCTCGAACAATGATAGCGGATTGGCAATCGGATGTCGTGAGGCGGCCGGTGACTGCAGATGTGGAAAGCAACCGGAGTAACAAATTACATAAACCATTGAATTACATCCACTAATAATCAAGTAGAACGGTATAAGCACCCTAAATCCTGTAATCGATAATTCCAACTGAAATATCTCAAATTTGAAGCCATGTTGAAGAACAGGTCATGGTTTAGGCGTGAGAGTAAAGGCTAAGGCGATTGCTCCCGCCGCATTTCTCAGCCGAGTCGCCTGTAAATAAAGAACTCAATTGAGAACACTATTAATCAACGAGATTTCATGGAATGTTTACCGCTACAAGCCATATTACACTCGCTTTCATTGGCATGCCTCCCAGTATTGCTATCGGGTGACAGAACATCATTTCCACAAAAGCACTGAGTACCAAATTCGGTTCCTGCCACCGAAAATCCTTCGAATGTACAGAGCTCTTGGCATACTTCCGCAGTCATGACGGTGGATGACGTAGAGAATCCTTGGAGGGCGCGTAGAGAAGAATCAATGTAACATCCCATATAAATCCAACCGGACTATTAAATATTTTTTTAATAAATAATCAAAATTTAACGAAGAGAAGAAGTTAATTACTTACACCTGGAGGTGCAGTTTTGCTATAGACGGTCATTGTCCAAGCTGCACCACACTTCTCGTTACCATTTCCGTTACAATTAATATAACATTTCGACGCAGCGACGGGAGCACCTGAGGCTCCATTATTTGTAATGGTATCCCCGCAGTAGCCTTGAAAGAAATGCTATATCAGTTCTGTAATCTATCAAAATGCAATACAACCATTTACTTGCATTCATCGCTATGAGTTAATAAACATATTTGAATAGTTTGGCCATCATAAAGAAAGAATTAAATCACATACCTATTCTCTGTGCCCATGAAATTGTAAGATTCACAGAACGATTGGCATTTCTCATTAGTCATTCCAGACTCAACGAAGGAAGCTCCGGTCAGAGCTCGGCGTGTCCCAATATTGCCTTCTGAGACGCAGCCGTAAGGTTTCCACTGCGCCAAAGCAACATTGATGAAGAAGATAGAGGTGATAACACTGGCTATGATTTTCATCGTTTGAGAGGGAATCGCCAGTTGAAATAAAGCCTGTGGAATATACAGAGGATGCGTGCTCTTCGTTCCATGTCTATAATATCTATATGCTCTCCACACTCATTAAATTTCAGCTCTCCGGATTTATCCGTTCAACCACACGGATAGTGCATCGTGCCTGAAAACAATTCCATCATGAATCTGCGCACTATACCCTATGGGTACAGATGTAAAGGGTCCAACTGCCATGCCCAACTCGGGTTTCTGACAAGAAAATATATTTCTGAATTGGCAGAAAGCACTACTAACTTGTTCGGCATAAAAATTTCTTTATGAGAGTGTCTATAGCTAACGGACATATCCTGCTGCATCGCGAAGTGCGAGAATGGCTGTGCATCTGTCAGAAATCAGTGTCACAACTCTCCAATGACTTGCTGTGATTTCCAGATCAAAGGAGTAATCCCGTGTTTCGTCAAATAGTTTTCAAGTAGTAGTTTACACATCGTAACAGTAGATACTCTGGCGCACCTTACGGCGGATTGGTAAAGGTTATTTTTAGAATGACGTGAGCCAGTGTTCACCGCTGACGAATCAGAAACACATCTCGGAGTCGGATAGCTTAAAATACATTTCAATAACCTGATCGTTCAGAAAATATAAATGCGAGAGTATCTTTCAACTGACAAGAGGACTTATACCCATGCAGATCTGGAAATAAGCCGAAACACTCCCCAGAGATAAATTATGTTGAGAGCATCCAAGGCTTGAAAAAAGGCATGCTGTCATTTGTAATGATACTTGAAAAGATCTCTGAGAAGGCGCAGTAGCGAAAACTGATCGGAGAGTTGCATACAAGAGTCATAATTAGATATGTAGGATTAAAAATAAAGCTAAAGAATAGGATTCTACTGCATGAAACAGGCAATTTTTGACATGTAAAACATGAAGAATAAAGATTTACAAATAATGGACCTGTGGAGATCAATCAACGAGTGGCAGATGCAATGTATTGATTCTAGAGAAAAACAAGGGGCTGACCAGCCAATGAATAAGTCTGTAGAACTATGGCGAGTCTCACTGATGTTTCCTACAATGTGTCAGCCCTCCCTTTGCTTTGCCAAAGCTTTAATCTATTCCATGTCTTCAATATATTCTTCCGATACAGCAGATGGGGATACTTGGACAGTTTGTTCTAGCAGAAAGAGAACCTCAGATATTGGATGACAACATGGTGTGATAGTTCTTCCTTCTCATTTGCTGTATTATAGGTGTGAAGGCAAGGGACATAGAAGGGAGGATAGAAGCGAGGGAGGACGGGGAGAAGAAGTGGGAGTACCATCTTCAGGTATGCATTGGTGGGCTGCACTGCATCGATGGCTCACGTGGCGTTGATGCCTTGAGCAGCGTCAACGGCCTGCGCAGCGTTGAATCATGGTCGGGGCCGTAGAATATGAATCTTTGGAGTTGTTAGATATGGGTTCGGATTCATAACGGATGTTGAGGAAAGAAAGACGCTACCTTGAAGGGAGCAGGGAAACTACGAAGCTCCAGGAGAATAAGGAAGCGGTGGGGAGGTGATCAAGCATTGTGCTCCGGATAGGAGTGATTAATTACTATGGAGGGGAGAAATGGTTATTAGCGCAGAAAATACTTGGAAGAAACTAAAGGGAGAACGTGCTATATTGGATATCCGGTCATCTGCTTGATTGCTCTCCCTTTTTAGTTGATATCTGCATCACGCAAGTAAGTGTCGGAGAAGGAAACAGAAGAAAGGAGCTATGCACCTCCAGGTGGAGATGCGTGAAGAGGTGGACGGCCTATGTAGCGTGTACGTTAGAATAGATCGGATCTAGGCCTTTGGAGGTGGTTAAATGTAGGTTTTGGATGGCGAGGGGTTTGGAATGGAAGGGATACATTGAAAGAAACAGAAGGATGGCGAGCCTCCGGGAGGTGAGGACACAGAGAAGAAAGGGTATAGTGCGTCGTGCATCGAGCTTCGGATGGCTCAACTAGAACAGAAAGAAATGAAGTTATCAGTACGGTAGAACTGGAGAGAGACTCGAAGTAGTGAGGTCAATGCTATCCTATACGGTAAAGCTAGGGAAGTGCATTCTTCTGTCACAGCATCTACTTCACCGGGAATCTGGGCGAGGAACGGTCAGAGAATGTACAAGATCGAAAGAGATGAGTGAGCAGTTGGATGTAGAGACATGCGCCCGACACCGTTCGAATGGGAATATAGTGCGGTCGAGGAGTAGCTCTCAACCGTGAAGGATTTTGAGTTAAGAGTTTGCAAAGGCGGGGGAAGAGGGAAGATATCCACCTTGCGTGGCAGCTGAGAGATGTAAAGACGGATGCTTTCTCATCTCTAGACGGAGAGAGGTGTATCGGTGGTAGTTGCAGATAAGTGCAAGGTGTGGATGAGGAAGGGCCGTGCTTGAGATGGGAGGAGTGCTGAGGGACTACAGCGGGGGACAAAGGTCCGTGGCGGATAGCTGAGGCTCGAGAAGGTAAGTAATGGTGGGATGGTAGAGTAGCACCATTCGCAGATAAAGAACCAAGTTGCTTGGGAACGAGGACTGTGGCACGGCCAAAACAGGTGGAGAAGGTGCTTGCATTGATTAAAGAGGTGTTAACGGGGGGGAGGGCGTGATGTCGATAAGAATAGTTGAGAGTGAGTAGATTGAGTCCGAGTTCGGAGTGCACTCTGTCTCTATGAGATGTCACACAATAGGAACATCACGAAAATTTAATGTTGAAGATATTTCCAGAGACAGTTGAAATCCAGCTAAAAGTGTGACATTGCCGATAAGGTCTTGCCATCTTATATGAGGCATTGCAAATTTGCTACCTAGAATCTCTATATATCCTTCATTTCAAGATTTTGATCTAGCAATAACTTAGTTTTGTCTGAATTGAAGTATCTTACTACCTTTTGTAAACATAATTCATTTGTATAATCCTTCACCATAATGGGATATAACTGCAAGGCCATTTTATGCTTGCTCAGTATTCCAAAGACTTACAAGAAATACCAGGGGCATTTTAAACTCCTTACCTGTGGGCTGACCAAAATGCAAAGTTGGCTTGCCCACTTGCACTCCTTACTAAAGATAGTGTGAGTTGTAAGCAAACTAAGTCATTTGAGAGAACATTTCAACTTGACTCAATAATTGAGAAATCTCACATTTTGTACTGTTAAGTGGAAGTAAAAGTTCTAGTATTTTGCATAAAAAGCATGTGCACAAGCCTATTAATATCTGAACTACTATGGAAAAACACTTGTTTTTCTGGTGTGGGAGGGAGATTTGGTAAGGCAACACTTCACAAATGTTGCAAGAATGATTACAATTGTCATGAAACCAAAATCTTTCACCTCTGAGCATTTTAAATACAGATTCTCCTTGCTATTTTCACAAACACTACTGTGTTAGAGACTGCATTAAATATTGATGTGCAACAAATGTATATATGATGCCAATTATTTTTCAGCTCAGTGTAAATCTGCCTATATCCATTTTCTATTGCTTTCCTGATGGGGTTGGGGTTCATATTATGTGTAATATGGACTGCTTTTTTGCAATAGAGGAGAGTGCAACTACACCTCTGCTGTCTATGCCAGCATTCCCAATATTCTTCTTGTCTTCACTGACATATCTTGAGGATGCTTACTGTTTGCATGTTAAATAGGTCTCATCAGTGTCATGACTGTTGAGTGTCAGGCTCTTCTGCAGGTGGGCAATATGTGGTTATTGGTCAACGGAGGCATTAGACACACTGAGTAGCAGAAGGGGAAAGGTCATGCCATCCAGAAAGATATGGAAGCAACTTTCTTTAAGAGGGGATGACAGTGTTGCTGTGATTGGCATGCTGTTCATCACAGAGCATAGTACAGACCAGATGTGTCTGAAGCATCATACATGACCTCGACAGGTGTGATACAGTACAACTGCAAGCAAATACTATACTACATGAAATCATGACTAGTTGCTCTAGATGCTTCAGTGACCAATTTTGTGAATTATCCAATCCATGATTATCTCTAATTCTGCTGGTCATCTGGTGCCACCATGCAGACTTGTCCTCTCCCAAGTAGATTTATTTCAACTTTTGTGCCATTCATTAACAATAACATAGATCAAAGCATACATAAGATAGATAGATGAAGCTAGGTAAACTTAAGATTCTTTCTTCCAGCAGATATTTGATTCATGAGCACATCATTATGTCATGCACTGAGTTTCTTTCCTTGATATATTGAACTGAAGTTATTCTTATACGTCGTGACTCTTCTTGCCCGTGCCCTATATCAAAATCAGAAAAGTGAGAGCGTCGACGAGAATCAACATACGGCCGAGGTCACTGATTCAGCACCCGATTCTGACCGTCGCAAATTCGAATCACCCATCACTTCTTGAAGCCATTCCCTCGAATTCAACCTACAAAAAAAATACTTGTCAAAAAATTAAACACAAAGTGAGAATTACTGGCATCTTACACTGTGACGACAGAGATGATATACACTGTGAGAAATAGATTAACATCAGTAATATCGGCGGTTAATATAGTAAACTGTACGATGAGTGTTTGCCAGCAATGGGATCAAGCTATGACAATTTTAGTCAGAATCATGACACTCATTGGTTGCATGGAGAGACCTACAAGTAATATGTCCCTGAGCAGTAGTAATACTACAATAGAGTTATTCGGGACAGCATGTTGAGGAAGAAACTAATAACATACCAGGAAAACATTTAAAAGTGCGCAAACGCTGTGATAGAGAGCGTCAGAACCTATCGGCCCGAACGGGATCGAAGGAATTCATGATATACCTTGTGGCGCTTGCGCGGTTGACCGAATAGATCATGAGCCTATTAAGTAACGAGTTGATCCTAGAACGATAGCGAATCATCAGAAACGCATTCAAACTTTACACAAAATTGTCATCAAATATTTTACTTGCCTCTTACTTGCAGAACGATGCATACGATACATGAAACAGAGCGCTCCGGTGATGACTATATCACAAGCCGCACTAGCGCTTCCTTGGACCGCAGTCACTTCCTAAACGAATTCAACATTATTTCAATCAGCATGGAGGACTGGCAATAAAAGAGGACGATGGGAACATACGATAAGCATGCCGGTCTTCGTGGTGAGCTTGGAGAATGTCCCGCTACTTGCCCTAATGAAAGGTATTAAAATGTAAGCATGCGAGCATGAAGACGATCGGCGATAGAGACGTACATGAGAGAGACTTGTGCTATACGATTGTACATTAAGGAATAAGGAAAGAGAAGCTAGATATGTTGAGGCGAGACACACCTAATCCACCGCCTATCGATTGGGTCAACCACTGCGAGGACTGATTGCGAAAAGTTACTGCTTACTGATTTGCAATAAAGCTAACAGAATAACCGGAATAATGAGGAAGCGAAGTTGACTGCCGAAGTTTGTACCAACTTATAACATGAGTCGTACAACTGTGTTCAACGCCAACGGAAAGATGTGAGGCTAAAGTGCTTACCGGTCCAGATGTGACTCGCGAAAAAGCTACCATAATAGCATCAGAGTTATATAATACAGCATGATGGGCATGAAAAGTACATACAGCTGAGCGACAAATGCTGTGAGATACTGAAGTATATGTCAGTAAGTCAGTAAGTCAGTAAGTCGGTCGGCGTCTTTGATTTGGTCTAGTAAAAACTCACAACAAGGATGAATTTGCCCTTATAGCAAAGCACTCTAGTTCAGTAACCAGACAAGTATGAGCTTTCGACATTACTCACCGGCACAGAACTGTGATATCAAGTCAAGGTTAGAACATAGAACATAGAGAGAACGTGCCGATGAATAATAGCCAGCTTACAATGAAATATTATCCTGTAACTCCGGCTTCCCGAATCGAAGAACGAAAGTGTCGTACAGGCCGTACGTCGTAAAGATCGTCTCCAGTGTTGCTAGAACTCTATTGGTGGAATGCATTAGCTACTGCTCTATATTGGATCTCGTAGGAATACGTACAGGAGGATACCGACGACGATCTTCACTGGCATGGGGTCACGTTTGGCGTGGCTCTTGAAATATCGCAGAACCATCGACTGTGATTGGGAGGCTCGTTAGACATGAATGAGAGAAGATGAAAGACAGTTAAACTCACAAATGCGACACCGTAGACACTAATGGATGAATTGATGTCAGATATAGGTTTGTGAAGTAGCGCGCGGGCCGTACAAGGAGTTGATAACGGTCGCAACCAACTGCGACCCGTACAATCCAGCATAGGTAACGGCAAGCTTGACGGGATGGTTTGGGTCTTGGGTGGGCATGGCTAGGATATGATAATGACTGGGCAAGAATACGGGGAGGGACAATGGTGAGTGACAGCCAAAACTTCGAAGAAGCAGCTCAGCTACTTATCATGGATTTCCAAATATAAAAATTTACGTACAATATTCCCGATATATAGCACCACTCCATCGCGGGCATCAGAAGTCTGACATAAAATCCCGGAGGGCTCCGCCTCAATGTCTTCAACCGCCCTTGGCTTGCCGCGAACTCATATGTACGGCCAGGGACATTAACCTTAATCCACAACAAAGCCACAGGCCTAAGGTATATAATAAGCGTGTATGCATTGTGCAAGTTCAGCAGGTGAGACCGACCACTGCAGTGGAAGATGTTAGTACTAACTGGCCAGCAAGATACCTGGGCTGTGGTCACATCGTTGCCACTGGCATGCACACTAACCATTCGAAGAAGTGAATACAACAACAGGCACACCGATGGGAACTGATCGATTCTGTCACAAGGTACGCACTTACACTTATGGACGCCGTCCGGAGAACATCCATTCTACATATATCTATCATTGGTTCACAAGGACTGAAGTAAACTGAATGGTGAAACGGTAGACCTGAATCATCTGACTGCTGTTACGGCTTCTGTAGGTGTCGCAAATGCTTCGAATTATTTGTAGCAGTACCAAAATGCACCTACTGCAACAATTCGGATTCTGCATACTACATTGTAATGTCTATTCTCGACAGACTCCGTCGGAATCTCGCGCTTCCGCCATCTGCACTTGCCCCTACACACCTTTCCTGAGTGGCGAGACTCCTCTCCTTTGATTACAATGCCTCACCCAGGTACTCCGGCTCCGAGTCGCACTCCCTGTTCTTGAGCCCACTCTTGGCTCACAATGCCTCCAACTTCAAGTTACAGCGTCCTGAAAACACCCCTGCGCCAAGCAAAGGGCTGGGCTCCGTTATATCAGGGCGATTAAGGATTTAACCAGTCAAAATTTAACTTCGGGAGCTAAGTAACTGCGGCCAACTTTTGGCTGGCAAAGCTAAATTGCGTAAGGTAGCTTGAGCATTAATTTGAATATATTACAACTATATTCCTGGCGTAAATGAGAGCAATTCGCACTTAAATGGATCGGAAGCTAACCCAAGAACAGTAAAATCTGAGACCGTGACTCTAGTTCTATATACCTTACGATCCAATTGAACAACAATCATATCGCGAGATTAGAATAACATAAGTATTTTCGAATCCGAATCTCTCGAGCTCTCTTGACCCTGATTTATGGTACAGACCTTATGTCTCATTTCACCTACTGGGACGTATACAACCACTTTGTTCAATTACATAAAAAGTCGATTATTTGCTCCAGAACAAGGCTAGCTCTGTTTGTTTGTTGTCAACTGCGAGTTTTTTGAGTGCCTTGCAAGGGCGAGTATCGGCCCAAGTGAGACATCCAATACTATCATTTCCCTAGAGTTGCAAAACACATACTGATGGTGCCATTGCACAACGAGAACCGGTTGGAAGTTGTTTAAACTTTGATTTCTGGAACACTACGGATCACTACTTTACATAAATGTGCTTTATATGCTTTTTGGTGGAGTGGTTGTGTAGATAGGGGAGGAATACTGAAAATCATTTGGTGTTGAAAAAATTTGCAAAATTCTCCTCAGTGCTGAGTAGCTAAAATTTCTTTAAAAAAAATCACAACAAATCTTTAAATGTTGCATTTAATGGGTCTACCAATTTTCAGAGCTCCATTCCAAGCAGCTGTGGAGATATACCATTTTGCAACACTAGGTGTGTGATAGTACAGCTGTAAACTGACCTCCATATGACCTGTCACTAAGTATCAGTGCCATGCAAGTTCATATTGTGTTGCTGCATTTTGGCTTCTTTTTGTTTGAAGTGACAATAGACATGCATACAAGGCACCTCAGAACAATGTCATAGTTACCTGGACTGAAACTACAGATCACATATTGGACACTCAAGTACTCACTGATACTCAACCATAGTCTCATTGACTAGCCCAAACATCCAGCCTGGCCCCCTTTGGTGCTCAATGGACTGTGGGTGCTGGTCTGCTATGTGGACTCAGCAGAAGCAACCTAGGCCAAGGCCAAGATCAAACTGCTGTGCCCCTTCCACTGGTTTCTCTTGGCCCTTTCCCCTTTTCTGAGCTTCCAACTCCAGATCATCCATCTTTATGGGGTTGCCTGTGGATCACTTCTCCTCTCCCATCCCAGGGCTCATCCTTTCCCTTCCTGGCACCATCTTCCATTGACTGGCCCCTACTTTTTGGTACCATTGCATGAATTCTTCTCTCACCATCTCCTTCAACTATTACCCTCTCATCCATCTCCTGTCCTTCATTTGGCTCTTGCTCTGCAAGATATCTATTTGTTTTTATAGCAGTACAAGCTCAAGATGTTATATGAGGGATGCAGGGACTTTACTTTGACAATTACATATATGACATGAATCCACAACCATTTGTTAAATTTTTCTAACTTAAAATGTACTGTGCCTTAATGTAAAATGAGTCACTTCAGAAGGAATCAGCTACCTAGAATGCATTTATATCTTGCAGACACAAATGTAGTATAGTTCTGTAGGGGATTATGTTTCAGTTCTAATGATATGAAATTCTTTATTTTAGAGCAGCAGATAAGTGAACAGTGAATATATTTCAAATGTGACTAGTGGTAGGCAAGAACTAAGTCAGGTTCATTGACACCTGAAGTCACCTACCAATCTCCACCTCTGAGCTAGTTTCATTTGTGTTCACACATTTCTTACTCAAATGCTTAGATATTTTATATTGTGCTTTTCATGTGCTCTCTAGGTGCATTAGACTGCACAGAATATAAGAAGACCTGGGGAGACATTAAAATAAACTTAGTGAAATTCATCAAAAACATGATGCTCTTCTTTCATTCTTAAAGTCTAATTTACAGATAAATGTCAATGGAAATATTCAAGGATGCAAGGATGACATTGAGGATAGTCAACTCACATTCCTGACTGGAGAATGAGTTGTGATTGAATAATGACAAAGAGGAGAGAATAAGAGTAGAGAGCGTTGAGAATGTTGGAGGTAGCTCTTTAGCTGATGTAGGATGAGAGGCTAATAGAAGTGATTAACAAACTGAAGAAATATGGTGCAATCAAGGCTGTAGTGGAGTACAATGATAGGAATATAAAGGATGAGGTCCAGTTGAGGAGAGGGGACCTAAATGAGTCAAGCATTGACACAACCAGTATAATGGCCACAACATACTCACACAATTGTGTACATCTCTTCTCTGTCCATAATAACTCCAGTGCAACACACCCACATTGAAATCAGACTTAATCTTGATATTTTCACACTTGGATGTAGCAGTATTCAAACCATGCTTTTGAGATGCTACTTGCAGGATTGTAAGACTCAACAACAAAGCTATGGACAGCACATCTCATTCTACTATAGTAATGCAGGGTTGAGTATGTAACTTCAATGTCAGTATACAGGAATCTACAGTAGTGGATAATAAATGATTGAGAGACAATGTATGGCATGCCTTCCAGTCAGCTTGCATGACCAAGGGCTTAGAGCAAATGCATTGAGGAGGTGCATTAGCAAGATGATGGGAAACATCAATGAGCTCAAGCCATCAAACAAACAGAGAGTGGAAAGCTAAAATTTGATAATTTAGTTGTACCATATGAGGCTCCCTCATAATGCATAGGACATTGCCAAGCTCACTCACAAACAGACCCTTGTGAGGCTAACTCCCACTATCATGATGTTTGCCTTTTTTATGAGATCAAATAAATTTCAGTCAATGTAGACTGGACTATAGATATTCAGTAATGCCTATTAGTATGCTAAAGTAAGCAACAGTAAGAGATAACAATGAGATGGAGTACTGACATCAGTCAATGTATAATGGATTGAGGTGGTAAAAGTACACAATTTATGTAGGAAGTCTGAGACAAGGCAAATAGAAATCAATAACAATCTAACTAAGCTACCTACCAAAGCTTCACAGCAAGAATTGTACTGTAAGTAAGTCCAGATATGAAAATAATGGTGAATGGTCCAGCCATAAAGAGAGCAGTCCATGTGCTGCTGCAGACACTCTGGCATTCAGCTCCTGATCCAACATTTCTGGTCTATGTAACTAATTGCAACCACTTGGGTTACTCCTAACTAATCAGTACTCAGTGCACCAGATCAATATCAACTTTCAATTATGATGTGCTTTCAGGAAGGGAATTATGATTAAGACTCTCATACAAAGCTCCCTGCAAAAAATTTAACTTAACTTACAGTGGTATTTTATGTTTTTCTGCATTATAGTCCCCAGACCTCATCATTTCAGGAAGATGAATAAACCTTCTAAAAATATCTCAAAAGAGTCTGGCATCCTTCATCTCAGCACTAAATTTGTGTATTTACTTCATGTATTGCTTCAGAACAGTACTTATAAGTGAAATACACTTTGACACCTTAACTGTTGTATGAATGCAATGTAAATCTGGCTCAGATACACAAAGCAAAATCCATTGCTGTTGGAATCTGTACTGGAGCCATTGTATTCATCAGCATTTTAGGAAAATAATTTCCAAGTTTTCAATGGTTTTTACTGGTTTTCTAGTTTCAGGAAACCAGGAAACCTGAAAACCTAGAAACTTAGAAAATAGAAGATAGCAAAAAAAAAACGATTAAGTGAATCATATCTTGTAGGTTTTTGCATTCTACTCTCCAAATAGGTTACTGAAAAATTGGACATATATTTCCAAGTTTCTAGTTTCTAGGTTGTCTTATGGTTTTCACTCAGTTTTCTTGGTTTTTTAGGTTGAGAAACCAATGGAAACTAATTTCCTAAAATACTGATGAACTTCTTCTGATGATTTTGCTTTGAATCACCAATGCACTGATGCAAATAATATGCAGCTGCCATGCATTGACATGCAGCTACTAAGGACTTCATATGCACCTGACAGAGGCAACACAGTTTGAAGAAATAATACAGTCTTATATGAAGTAATCAGAGCAGAATGCCTAGAAATGAAATATTTACACTAGCACAGTACCATACAGTAGAGTTTCAACATAATAGAGAGTTTGCACACCAATAGTGTAAATGGACTTTGCAGATAGTCATTTAGATACATATTATACAGCCTCATTCATTCCTTATGTATTTTGGAGTTAATAAAAATTTTGGACTATTAATTGCTCACTGTGACACATCATGCCTCAATGTCATTCTCCTGCTATATTGTCACTGAGATATGTGCCCCTCTTTCATTATTAGCTTTATTTTACTTACTAGTACCTAGAACTTCTATTCTACTTTAAATACTTAATCATTGCATTGTTCTCCTTCTACATTATCACTGAGTACTTTTATTCTACTCTAATAAACACATCCTATGTTTTCTATTCCTCTACTACACACCTTGAGTGACATTTGTAGTCCACAGTGAAATTATTTTAAGGAAGGCTTTGCAGAGTATAAGAGAATATGATATTTTGTACACAGGTAGTGTACATAATCATCTAAATTCTTGTAAATTTTATGATTATTTTTTACCTCCATTGCTGATGTTATGGCAGGAAGCCTTTATTATAGGTTCAAGGCTAAGTTTGTCAGTTCTGGGTTCTAAGTTCAAGATAAGACACACTTCCTATGACAAAGGAAAACTGTCAAGTTGCTAAGTCTCTTTCTAGGAGAAGCTTAGGTTCAATGAGCCTCTAGACTAAGTCTAAGTGGTTTGAGTTCATTCTGGGTTTAAAGAATTGGAGTGAGGTTGTCACAAAGGCTATATTTGCTTAGGTCAAGTTGAAGAACAAGACCTGAGTACAGAGGTCTAAATATAGTAAACTAAAATGGTCTGTGCACAGTATTGTAAGTGCAACTACTGTTATGGTTAGCTAGTTCAAATATAGTTACTCATGTGATAACTGTTCTATAACAAGAAAAAGATCACATAGCAGATACCAAGTAAGGAATTTGTAACAGCTGAGATATATTACAAGCAATGTTGAGGTTATTTTTCCATGTGATATTGGGTTGGTGCTTGCTGCCCCACCAACATCCTACAGCACAACAAAAATAACACCTGAGGTGAGTAGTGCAACAAAATCTCACACAGTATATTGCTACACAAACTCTATAATATTAGCTTAATATAATCAAAATTCTTCAACTGACCAAGGTAAAGTAACATAATATGTCAATTTTGCTACCTGAATTTCTGTTTTAAATTTTATTCCACTTTGTACATAACTGTTACATTCTTCTGACAATAAAATAGCACCAAAGTAATGAAGTCCACCAGCTGTAGTAACTTTTCACATAGGTCATGTCAAGTGTAGCACAAGTGTAGCATTTTCACCATGCTCCTTCAAAAGATGATATTCAAAAACAAAGCCCCAAAATACAAAACTACCAAAATGCTTATGTGCCCTGATCTCCCTCTGACCCTCCATTTATCCAACTGGCTACTCCTTGAAGTTGTCTAGAACCTTCTTATTATAGTTCTCCTCTACCATATCATCACCTCCTATTTTTGAATGATGGTAATGCTTTACCTGGTCTTGCACTATGAAGGTCTGGGTTGGTGCCTGCCTCAATTCTGCAGTTATAATTGAGTGCCACATACATAAGAGCAAATTCTAATTCACATGCCCATTGTTTGAGGTGATGGCATTGGCTAAGAATTAGCCTGTGTGTGCATATAATGTTTGTTTAGAGTTGGAACAGAACCATAGATATAGCTGGAAAGGAGCAAGATAGAATGACCTCTGAGGAGAGTGTCCATGAGGAAGCCAAAGAGCAATGTGGTGAGAAGGAAGAGCCAGGAGCCAGGGACTGGAATGAGAAGGAAGGACAATGATGATGTTGACAGCATTGCTTAAGAGGATACAGAGAGTGTGGAGGGGGAGGAGTTAGGAAAGGTAGAAGCAGAAGGAGATAACAACTGGAGAGGTAGATATATATGGGCTTGGGCAAGTGCAGGGAGGTATACTGCTGAAGTTTTGTCAGGGTTCACTATATCCATGGAACATTCTAGACCATGGAACATTCTAGAACATGGAACATACATGACCCAGTTCTGAGCCAGAAGCTTACTAAATCAATTACTCAGCTATGACTCACTCAGCTATGGTTTACTCAGCTATAGATGACTCAGATGCTTATTCAGCTTGACTATGCAGTAGTTAGTCATCCCTTCAGAATATTCTAGAAGTAGTACTGAGTAATATATAAACCCCTCATGTATAGTAGCTAGCCTCAGCTTCAATCTCTTAGGAATTCCACTGTCTAAAGGATGTCTTAAATCATTGGATGTCTCACTTCTCTATCCCTTCTCTCCTCTGCTCAAGCTTGGTGTTAGTGGCCTTGTCATCCTGATAGTGTTGCCCTAACAGGTTTGGAAGAAGATTTACCACAAGAGGCAATTGTAGGTCATGGTTCTGTTAATGAACTAGGAGCCCTAGTTCTGGAAGAGGGCAGGAAATACCAGATAAAACATCATGGTCACCTATCATCAATTATGGCAATGATCTCATTGACATTCTCATCCATCTTCCTCATTCCTCACTCTCTGACAAAACTGAATTTCATTCTAGCTAGTAATTTGACAGATTCTTCACTCTAAAATCCAACCCAAAGATGACTAAATATTGGTCATCTTGAGATGATTAGGTGTGTATCACTGAATTTTTGGATTGTGGCATTGTTCACTATCATAATGATAAATATGTCTAGAGGTGAGATGACAATTCACCATGCTAAACTCAAGCCTCCAAGACTCCATGGACTAGAGTTGATAGATGACTAGGTACATTAGTGACAGTCAGAATTGACAATTTGATGGTGATTCAAAATTAGATTTGCATTGGATTCTGGAATGATTATCATGCCTTCAATCTTCAAGTGAATCATTGCAGCTTTGACTGTCAAATTTTAGAATACAATTTAGAAAGGATTCAGCTCATGCCCTGTGTCACCTGCATCTACTGGCACATGACTATTTTTGGGACCAAGAATGAAGTGAGAATGCATGAAAGCTAAACTAAATTTAGACAATAGAAAATTCAAAGGGGAATTATACATTTATTCACAAAACTTGGAGAGAATGATGAATTATTTTAGAAACTCCAGCAAAATTATGATTATGTGGCTTTTTCTTGGATGGTGGTGTGACAGCAGCTTTGGCAGAAGTAGCATACCTGTCTGCTTGAGCCATATGATAGAGTATAGATGACTGACTGGTAGATGGTTAGAGAATGACAGAAAAAAAAAGCAATTGGTTGAGTACAATACTTGAATTGTATAGTCCCAATTCAATCAAAAATATAACAAAATATAATTATTAATATCAGGGGTGGAATAATTATTTATTTCATGAGTAGGAGCGTTCAGGTCTGAGCAAGGTGAATCCAAATCATGAATCGTCGAAACGCCTCTGGAAGCAGATTCAAGGTATCCAAATCACATCATGGACCGTCTCCGAATCTACTGTTGAATCCTGGCTGAATCGTCAGCTTTGACTGTCACTATTATCCATGCAAGTTTCTGTTCACCATGGTTGGAAGTTGACATACCAAACAAGTGTATATTGTACTTAGGTTACACTGCATGGTGACTGTAGTGATTATTTCCCGAAGTTTGCCGGTCAGTGGCACACTGGAGATCCGTTGGAAGTATACTGCCGGAATATTCACCCATATTGTTATAAAAGCGCTCATTAAAACCGAAAGGTTCAGCTTTCCCACTTCTAAAGTAGTACATCTGACAACCGCAGCCAAAGCTGATATTAGCGGCAAGCAATCTCTCGGAAAGCCCGCCATCTGCATCTTAATCTTATCTTTAGATCACGTTATGTATATCGGCCTGATTAGGATCTTCACATTATGGGTAAATTTTACAGTCGATATCCCTAATCATAAGTATTGCGTTGGTACATTGCTCCGTAAGAGCGAGCTCATAGACCGAGGTCCTTTACAGGGATAGATATCTTGTTCAAGAGCAACTTGGTGAAGAGGTCCGGTGAAAAGAGGACGAACGGAAATATAGAAAAAAGTCTATAGTTAGCTCCGCCGTGATTCAGTCAGATGTCCGATAGGCTGTGCAAATAGTGACTGTGAACTGATTGTTCCGGTGGTAGTGGATCTCCCATGCGGGACCGTACGGCCGCGCCAATTGATAGATGATCAATTTCATTCTAGCGTTAAATCGTTAATAAGCGCGCGGTTTGCAACTAACGAGCGTTGGATTGTTGCCTAACCCGTGAGTCAGTCGGCAAGTGGAATATGCCTCTTCGTTGTGTACTCCTTTTTCATCATTCTGATCGGGACTTCTGATATAAGAATGCTGTATATGACGAAAAATGCACTGAAGTACCCTAATATTGCACATGCCTGCAGGCAGCGCCCACATCGCTTGAGTCAGAGCCTTGGGGTAGTCACGCACATAAACAGCATATGATTTAGGTGCTATAAGTTATCTTATTTCGCTCATATGCATACCTCAGCCTCAAGTTCACATCCTCACCCACCATGAAAGTCACCCCACTCGATGAAAAATCGTCCACTAAACCAAAGTTAACGGACGACATCTCCCTCACATCGATACAACTCGGGGTTTGGCATATAATTTTGCCGAAAGATCTTCCCTTCAACTTCCGGAAACAGTGGAACGACTTTTATTCAACTATCCCTATCATTCGCCGTCTTATTTCAGATATCTATAATGTGGCGCCTCAATATTTTGGACTTTTTATATCCGCCAAAGCCTGGGGAGCCATGGAGACAGCTTTGCTCATGTATCTTTCCACTCGTATTCTTCGGATCGTGAGTTTACTCGACTATCATGACATGAAATATTCAATAACTATTAATGTTCATAGATCGAGATAGGAATTATAGAAGGAAAACCTGATGTGATCGCGATTGTTTGGGCTATTGTAGCTCGGCTTGTATGTGCCATGTTAGCGCGCTATCTTGAATGGTTAAGGTAAATTCTTTCAAAGAGGGAATTAATCCTCTTACTCACGTCAATCAATAGCCAGCGTTCTGAGACAATCTTATCAAGTCGTGTAATTCGACACTTCGGTACACACATAATACGCGGTACAGTTAATTCTATTCATCCCATGATATGTTATATTCATTAATAGAACAGCTCGAGTTCAAATGGATTTGCCAACGTCCCAAGGTACTCCATACAGTTTTTTCCATATATTCATGTTTCTCAGCAATCTTTCTTCCAAAAGAACCATCAAGTAAAGACGAGACAAATGCCAAGCATGCTTGGTGGGAAATTCTGAGGATCATGGAATACTTGGCGAGAATTCTGAGCATGCTGAGCCAACTATTGCTTGTTGTTCATGAATCAAATAATGTCGGGGGTCCCATTTTCGCCCTTCTTTGCATCGTTAAGCCGTTGGCTTCAATACTTGTGGGGCGAGCACTCTGGAATAAAGGCGACAGATTTAATGTTGAGCGAAAGATCGTGGCTGACTTCCTGCTTTCCAGCCTTCATCGCAAATGCAGCGAATCCACACTATCAAAGAAAACATGCTCTAGAGAAACTTGCATCGGAGGAATATAAACAGGATATTCTCAGTGGAAATTTGGGAGAATACATTGTGCAAGGTCAGTAAGTCTGAGGCATTTCCATATTTTACCAACAAGGCCATCCACAGAGTATTCGAACGCATGCGATAAACTAGGCGACGATTCTGACGATCACCCTGTCACTCTTTATTCAATGATGTCATCCCCTATTTGGGATATCATGAAAGAGCTATTGGCCGATCTTCCCATGGTTAGTTTTTGATATTAAGCTTAGGGGTCATTCTTATCTCTATTTTCACAGATGTACTGCGCATTCATGGTGATTATTAATCCCACAAAGTTCTCGTTAGCTTCGATTGCAGTTCTTAATCAATCCGCTTCGTGGCTCAGTTACTCATTTGGATCGCTCTTGCGATCCGCGGAGGACTTTCGTAAGGACGTAAATTCTATACGGATGCTATATGCAACCACAGACTTGAAGAATTTGATCAAAGACGGAGAGCTGCCCTATTTTTCTTCTTCTGAACTGGGAATGGGATTCGAACTGCAGTGAGTGAGAATTCTAAAAACATATACCAAAAACTAATGTTACTGCCTTATCGTCCAGAAATGTCTCTTTCGCATATCCTGGCAGCAAGATGACTACGAACGCTTTGAATGGAATTTCAGTTACCATCAAACCAGGTCAATTAGTTGTTATTGTGGGATCTAATGGCAGCGGTAAATCGACGATGATCAAGCTTCTCTCACGATTATATGAGCCCAACTCTGGGACCATACTGGTAGACGGACGGCCCGTTGAGCAGTACCGGATTGCGGATCTTCGCCAAGCAACTGCGATTCTAAGTCAAGATAATCGTATTTATCCTTTATCATTGGCTGAAAATATCGGACTTGGATATTGTGGCATGGCTGCCGACCAGGACGCAATACGTGCGGCAGCCGAACAGGGAGGAGCGTCGGAATTCATATCGAAGTTTTCAGGGGGCCTCGCGACCATTTTGGATCCATTCAGATACATTATGCAGCGAAATTTCAGAGATATTCCTGATCATCCATTACATGAAGAATTGAAGAAGCTTGAAAAGAAACTAGAAATTTCTGGTGGAGAAAGGCAGCGAGTGGTGGCGTGAGTTTTTTCTTCTATATCCTTGAACCTTCCATAACTGCTAATGACTTCCTATATATTGGTAGAGCGAGAACATTCATGAGATTTCATTCTGGAAAGGTAAAGTTGGTGGCAGTCGACGAGCCCACGTCCGCTCTGGATGCTGAAGGGGAAGCAAAACTTTTTGAAAATCTGATCAAGGCGCGAGAAGGGAAAACGATGATCTTCGTTACTCATAAGTTTGGCCATCTCACTAGACATGCTGATATGATCATGTGAGAATCAGGGTTCTTTATATCTGCAGAATACTGATATAAGCTGCACCCGCTGTAGATGTATGAAGGACGGTGCCATCGCCGAACAGGGAACTCACGATGATCTTATTAAGATTGGAGGTGACTATGCGAAGCTCTATGAAATACAAGCGAAGGCCTTTGCCGCTGATTCTGCTCAACATTATTAATGTGCCCGGAGGGCACTTTAAATAAGTGTTTATAATGCTTTCGCACTGGTAAATATATATATATATATACTTAGATCACTTTGCGTAGATATTCATTTTTATTTGCATCCCACTCAAAGCCAACTCCCTTCCAAATGAGAATCAAATTTTTACGTGTAATTGGCTCGAGAGCGGGTTACCTTTCAAGATTTTATCAGGGTGTATTATTTTGATTCGTAATCCAGCAATGCTTGGAATATTTCCATGTGCCAGCAGAGAGCCTCTAAGTCCGAGTTCCGTTCTCCAGGTCACCGTAAGTCCACTAGTTGCAGCTCGATTATGTTTGTATTTCACGTTATAGCCAAACAACTCTATCTTACTTGTTGGCAGTAACGACGAACCATCAATCTTCACATCCACTACGCATGTCCCTCCCGTGCGGCCGTGCCAACCTCTTCCCCTTCCACCCGTAGTCATTTTTTCCATCATGGGCAGTTACGGCCGCTGCCGGACAACCCGACGCGGTGTTGCCTTGCGCGCTGTTAGCCCATCGTGATACTCTCTGGTTCCCTCGTCCTCCCCTCGTCCTTCGCCTTCCTTTCCTTATCGTTGCAACCATCGTTCCCTTGTATTCTCAAGTAGCCATTGCAAATATATACTCCGAACCCCCCATTTATCTTCCCGCCGTCTGATGGTTCCGGTGCTTGCTCTCTAGGCCATTTAAAGCAGCGTGGACGGTGCTCAAGGGCGATGATAACTCGCTTCTCCAAAAATTCGACGCAGATCTGCCCTTCTCACTGCCAATGGGATACGAGCGTGCTTCTCACAACGGAAGAGATGGGTGTTGGATATCTGAAGAGGAAGGAGCGCTCCGTGACACCCATCAGCTTCTATATCCGGAGATTCACTAGGTGAGTGAATACTCTTTTCATTGTTGGGATATTTGCTGGAGAAGAGATTGACGCCCAAGCAATGGAGCGGACTACCAAAACCGCACCGTCATCTTCCACAGCGACTCTTCCCAGCATCAAACTACGATAGCTGCGATGTTCGACTGCGCTTTGTGACATCGACATATACGCAATGACGAGTGGCTACGAAAGCGAGGGCACAAACACGGGTTGTTGCATACGTTAAAATAACGTCCCAGCAAGGGACAAAATGTTATAAAGGTGTAAACGAGTGAAGATACAAAATATAGGCTACGTCGTTTATAAGTAAATAAATGAAACAAGACTGAGTATGAAATATAAAACAAATACATGAACAGGGACAGTCCTGGTGCGATATATACTGCGCCGCCACTTATCCCTTTCCATTCCGTGTACCACGGCTAGCTCGCAATTATCTCCAACAGCATAAGCATCATCATCTGCCACATCCATTCTCAATTCTCCGCAGATAATTGTCGATTCCTTCGTCCTTCCATTAAGTCTCCGTGTCTGGAATCGACGTGAATAGTGATGATGACAATATGTATGCATGCAAGCATGAATTGGGATCGCAGGACTCCGGTTGCTGGACAAAGGTTGACCGCTGTGTGCGACGAGATGGAGGCGGGACAACTCGTAGAATCCTCTAAGACTGAGGTTCCAGGTATCGACAAAGGTACGTACATATCCATGCTCGGAACTGTGATGCACGGTCAGGCGAGATGAAAGCCCACTACTAACATTGGTGTATCGCCAGCACCACATCACGATGCCCGCAACACGCGGTCACACCATCGACCCTCGAAGCGACCACTCCAAAGCCTCGCAGAACTTCCGTGCCTTTGGGACGCAAGTCAGTATCCCACAATGGAATGACTGCAGGATTCCGCACTATGTCGTCTACTCACGCTCACCGTGGATTATATAAATATTGCATAGCAATTCGCACATGGAGCGGCTGAAGCGTTGCTGTAGTGCTTGCGCGGTTTAAATGACGTGGTACGGTGAAACCGATGGAAATAATGAATGGCAAGGAAGTAGTACCCGCGTCAAGAAGGTAGATGCGCGGATATGCAACTGCCTAGGGATGCTGAGACAGAGGTGTCTTTCGATATTCCAGGTCTCAGGCATTTGATCACTTACACGGTGTATCTCGATCTTTTCTCACGAAGTAGACCGTCAGTCCCGAGTTCTGACTTATTTATTCGCCGGCTTCTGAAGCCAATTGATATTCTCTTCATCTTATAGTTCAGCCTAACCTTGAATAATAGATTTTCTTCATTCGCAGCCGCTAATCAGCGCTAACATGAAGATCTGAATGTACTTCAAGCATTGTCTCGTATACGTATCTTAACTACGTATCCCTCACAAAGCATTCAGGATGCTGCCGTCTTATTCGGGCCAGGGAAGGTTATACTCGATGACCAAGTCGCCCCAATCCTCGAAGAGAAGTTCCGATTCTCCCAGAGGTGACACATTGTGCTATTTTTAGTCGTAATAATGAAGCCCGCATATCACTTTATCGGATGTCTGTATCCATGAAGAGTGTGAGTAAAAATGTCTATTTCCATGGATGCGCAGCAGCCTCAATACATAGGCAAGTTGGATCCCCCTGCTTCGCCTAGCTCTTTGTTCCCTACCACCAACCAGTATGGCTCGATTCCTGCAAACTTTGCGACTGACTCTGCTTGGTATAACTTTATCATTCACAATTCATTTGTCGGAAATAATCAACTTCTCTTTAATTGCAGGTGCCATAACGCTCCTCAGCGGCATGATATTTGCTATTTCAAGTTTTCTAAATGCTCGCTCGTCGCCTATGTTTCACTGTAAGAACAAATATTCTAGTTAAAAAAGCATCTACTGAAAATCTCATGTAGATGCCCAGTTCACTTTCCCATTTTCTTTGAGTTTCATCACGTATGTATTCAACAAGAGCCATGGTGATAATAAATTTAACATCTTAAAGCCTACTCTTCGTTCCAGCGCTGTATGTTTATGTATATCTCCCAATGTTCTACCATATCTCAATCATGCTACATCAACAGCACAATGATTGACCTCAAAACCCGCGGCAGAACTCCTAGGCCTTGGATGTCCCTCATCTCTACAGCCCCTGTTGAAATCTCCGTTTTTGTCTTATTCCTGCTTCTCTGGTTCGTCTGCGCCCACACTGGGATCACTGAGTTCTTTGGCCCATTTCGCCACTGCAATCGAGGCGCCGGAGTTGGTGTCATGTCTGCAGGCCTCTCCGTAACATCGTATTGTAAAATCATCGCAACAGTGCATGGTTCTGAGTGGCTAAGTTGCTTCGGATGTGGGTCTTTTCTATTACCTTACGGTTTATTACTGCGTGCTAATGATATTGTTACTATACCAGTTTTAATTCTTTGCACCTTTTCAGGCCTTCTATTCCTCCTCGGCCTTTTGCGCCAGAGGAAACAAGTTTTCTATCTTCGACTATCTGATTTAAGCATCACAGGACACCCATTGTCTACCGCCACAAAGGCATTTCAATAAACATACACAGAGATAGTATTTCGAATCTTTATAACACTTGTGTTCCTTCGCTGGGCTAAATATAGGGACAGAGCGAGGATAGTACAATATACAATTCTTATGAAACCGCTGCTACCGCAAACTTGTGAGCCCAAACGTCGACTATCCTACGTTTAATGAATACGAGTAAAATTCCAAGTGGAATTTCATTGCAAAGTGAGCTATCTGGTTACAACTGTGGACGGTCATGAAGAAAGTCGAACATGTATCCAGTGAAGTCCATATTTAAATGGCGGTCAGGGAATACCCCAACATTAAAGGAATCCAGATCTACGTATTCAAATGCGTCCATAAGCAATCAGTTTTTGCAAAAAGGGTAGGATTGGGGATGAATTGATACCCGAGATGAACACCGAGTCCACTGAGAAATTCTAGTCAGACTGCAAAAATGGAGGCGCCTAATTAAGTATCGTCATAGAAGCTTTGCTACGCAGAAGACTCGAGAAGTGATGTAGGTCAATGGTAATCATGCACTCCAACGTTTCTTGAGTCATGATCTAGTGGGCCAATAATACGAAGATTTTGCAGCGCAGGTATGGCAGTAATTGTATATATTTAATAAAATGAGTACCAGAAAGTAGGAAGATAGACTTGCTGGAATACGAGACTGAACACACAGGGACGGTCACTAAAATTGGAGGAGTGGTCGCAGAGAATGTGGAGGGATGGTCGCGGAAAGTTCAAAGAGGTGACCGAAAGTGTGAAGACGAATGTAACATCATGCAGACGACTATCTGGATAAGAGCAGTGTTGATACTATATTTCTATGCGTAGAATGTGGAACGAGTGTATATTTCGTAATCTTGAGACACAAGCTCTAGAGAATAAAAATAAGACGATACGAAAAAATGTTAGATTTACTGCGGGTATAGTATATGTCCATGCGAGATCAGATAGTATGGAAAAAAAGAAAAACCATGATGCCAGAAGTCGTCAGCGTGGGTCATCTGGCATCACGTAGGCTGGCGTTATATGCAGGAGAGACGTCACAATTATGAATAGAGCATGAGAGTTGAACCCAGGGAAGGTTAGATGGGAATTTAATCATCGTCGTGATCCCGCCGAAATGGAGAAGAGGGAAGCGAATAACGAAGCACGTTTGTGGTGAAAAAGCCCGCACAAATCGTTGTGATAAAACCAACCGCAGGTGCCCAGACATATAACGTGCCGACACCAGACCGCGGTACGGCCAGAAGAGCGAGAAAAGCTCTAAAGTGCCCCTTCCGGAGCCCTCCCACCGACACTCTCGTATTTCACGTGGCTTCCGCCTGGGCTCGCGCTCGCGGGGCTCTGATTCCGCGAGGCGTATGGCATGGTACTCATGGTATCGAGATTGAGATTCGAGCGAGAACGCTTAATTATCTCAGAAGCAACGTCAGAGCCGTATTGTTCTGCCAGCTGACTGTGAGAGTAAGATTTGTGAGTTCAGGGACAACCAGGATTGATAACAAGCGGAGAAGCGATCAGAAGAGAGAAAGAAATAACACCGCAGTGAAGGAAGGGAAATGCCAGTGTTGTGGAACGGTGAACAGGCGAAGCGTAAGGTATGATCTATATCGACGAGAACGACAGTGAGGAGAAGAGGCCGACAAAAAAGAAATGATTAAATTGCAAAACGGTAAGGAAAATACCCTTGACTGCGAAAGAATGAAAACATGACATGAATTGGGAGGGCCGACAGAGTGGCGACTAATCAAGACAACGCTAGTAACAGTGGCAAAAAAAAAAAATGCAAAAGATAGTTATGAAAGTCATTCATGAGCGTAAGACAACCACGATGACGAAAAGTGAACAGAGCACAAACGAAGGGTCAAGCCGGGAGAGACAGCAATTCGTGCCTACGTTCGTCGTCGACCTTCCGTTCCCTGTCAGCATGTAGGAACAAGGACAACGATCAGCGGGAAAGTGTGCACGCGCAAAAATGGAGCAAAACTCGCTGCCAAGAGCAGAAAGCGGACCGGATGGAAATGAGAGATAAAAGAGGGGGAAACAGCGCGAGAAGCCCTCAGAATATGTGATTAATGCGCGGCCAGCGAGAAGAATAGAGTGGTGGTGAGGAGAATGAAGCAGGGAACACGATCAATGATGAAGAAGACAATCGTGCAAGTTAAAAATTCACGAGTAGAAGAAAACTAGGGGTAGTGGAGGAGAGGAATTGAGCAACAGTTAAGAACGCAGCAACAATGGACGCTGTCGCAAAAATGAGATAGAAGACAAAAAAGCCAAGAAAGAAAGAAAACGCGAACGAAATCAAAAAGAAAAGAAGAGTCAACTCACTTTGCGTAATTATCCATGATAACCGCCATACTATTCATATTGAGGCGATACGCCTCGGGCATCATGCCCTTCCCGAAGCGATACGTGACATGATTTGAGCACATCAAGCCCGCGAGCATAACCGCAAGATGCACGGGCACCAACGCGAACGCCGCGGTGTACCACCGTGCGAGCACGACCCTTTCGAAGTCCATATACGGGAGCTTGCACCCGGGGAGCACGCTCCTCGCATAACACGTTTGACTCACAGTCGCTTCGACGAACGGGGAGAAGTACCCACAGCACCCCAACGCGTCCTGGAGGCGGAGCCGCCCGTCCGCGCCAAGGGTGCGGGACCACTGCGCGTTGACCTTGCCCTCTAGATTGAACGTGCGCCTTTTATAGGCCATGTAGCCCGGGATGAGCATCAGGGCAAAGACGATCCAGAGGAGGAAGGTGTATGCGGCCAGGAAAGAGCGGTTGTTGAGCAGGAGGCCGGCCCAGCCGAGGAGGGAGACGAGGATCCCCGCGCTGGCGGCGACGGTAGAGATGATGAGCTCGGGCTGGTTACCGACGCGCACGATATCGGCGTGCGTCCAGACGTTGAACCAGGTGAGGAGGCAGACGATGAGGGCGGCGAGGGCGTATAGGGAGAACTGCGTGTGTCATGTAAGCTGACGGGGGGAGAGGGGGGATGAGGAAAGAAGAGGGTACGTACAACGAGGTTCGTGACGAACAGAATCCACTTGAATCGTGTCCACCGCAGCCTGTGCACACCTTGCCCTGGCATCCTCGCCTCCCCAGTGCGGAACGCATCCACCCCGCCGCCCCGCTTCGGGAGCATGGGGTCCATGGGACCCCTGCCCTTCCTCCTCCTTACGCCTCCAGGGGACACGAGGGCCCCGGAAAACTTCGCTGGCAGATAGTTCACGGACAGCGACACGCTGCTCGCATCCCCAGGGCTCAAGCTAGGCCCAGCACCGAGGGCGGGTATGTCCAGCGGAGCGAGCTGCGTGTGGTGTTGCGGGGCAGGGGATGGATGCTCGCTGGAGGAGAAGGAGGGACTCTGCTGATGGTGCATGTCCTGCAGGATAGGGCGCGTTGAGCCGGCGTGCGAGTAGGCCGAGTTGGTGAGGGAGGTGCGGGAAGAGGAGCGACTGCGCATAGGTAAAATCAGGTTGTGTGCTTGTGTGCAGGGTAAAAGATCACATCACGTACGGGGACGAATCCATCTAGAACCCGTCGTGGGGCAAACGTCAACGGCGAAGATAAGTGAAAGAGCGACAGAGCAGTTAGTGCGCAGCGGAAGAGGTGGTATGCAAGGCGGAAAGGGAAGTACAAGGTAATGAAAAAGGCGCCAGCAAAATTAGTCCCACGCCTAGAAATAACCGTTTGGGGGAGACTTACCATATAGGGGCTTTGGCTCGAGCTGGGGCTGTGGCTGCTCGAGCGCCCGTGTCGGTCGTCGAGGTACGTCGACCAGACGCGTTGCATCGGAGTGGGCGATGAGGGAGGAGGACAAAAGGGAACGACACCATCGAGGCTGGGGGCGGCTTCTGAGTTGTTGGGCAATCTTCGCATTCGCTTGATGTCGCGTTGGCCACATGTCCAGTCCTCTTGCCTTCGTTCCTCGCGGATCTGCCTTCTGCAATGGTTCCGTGATATCCATTCTCTCCATTCCTCGTGTCTCGCTCCGATGCTACATAACGCGCCTCCGGCGCGCCCACTGGAGGACATCGATCAAACCCGACGCCCGCTCAGCTCCCCACCCTAGCCTTCAACCACGACAAGTACGACGACGACTACCCCACTCCGGCTAATCCCTATCACCTGCCCCGCAGCAACGCCCAGCCCGATCCCCACTCCTCGTGGGCAGTCTGCATGCGGCGCGTAATCTTTGCCATATGAGACGTCAGAACGTTTTATGCGCACTGGGCCTCTTCCTGCCTCCCGTTATGGTCTCTATGTGCCCCGACGCTTTCATCCAAGCTGAGACTCCATCTCCGGATCTGCGCTGACAAGTGTGACACGAGCGTTCATAAAGCCTACCACGATTTCGATAGGCCTGCTGGATTTCTTATCTCAAAGATCCTCTCATGACTATGTGCAGCACATATACATCATGTCGAATGGATGGACGGTACCGGTCGAACAATTTCAGTGGCGACAACCAAGTGATAACGCAGACCATGAATACGCAACCCGACCATCCGAGCGAACAGAACACCCTAAATTTTGGGCACATCTCGAGCAGGGGTATCCAGACAAAGGTGCGCCCGGTGCTCTCATCACCTCAATCTGACCCATTCTGAACCCGCTCGCTGTCAAGTACAAGTACCTATCTGCAACCTGAACCATTCTTCTTGTACAAGCAAGCCCCGACGCGACGCAACCGTCTATATCGTTAATGTGTAAGATTCAGGTTGACAAATTTCTATGCAGAACCTTCAGACCTACAAGGACGAGAATGGTGAGCAAGCCAGTTAACTACTAACCCAACGTCCTCAACACCGAACGCACGCGTTGGAATGCGGCCTCTGCATCCGCTTTGCTTTGTCTTACATCTATGAGACGGTACGCTCCATTTCAATATCCGGACGTCGATACCACACTCATTCTCAAGCACGTACTTCTTTCACACACTTATTCGTCATTAACACTACTGACACAAGAGGGGTCTCAGTCACCGCGCTTTGCTCTCTCCTTAAATATCTGTCTCACCACCTCTTGGATTAACAACAGGCTTTTTTAGACATTGCATAAATTTTTGTTAAATATTTAATGTCCTCGATGTCAATATTTGTTTAAGCGCATGCAGCTCAGGTCACGAAATTCAAGATTCCGCACACATTCTTCATGCTACTGAAAGTGCGCAAAATGATCATCGATTTCTCATCTTCGCTGATCGCTAAATGCAGTATTTGTAAAACATTTTTCACCCCTGCAAAATGAGGAATTGCTCGCTCATCTAAATATACCAGAACTTGAAACTTTGGTCAGATTCCGACACTCAAAGAATGGCCATAAAAGACAAAGATGTGATCAGTTACAAATTCACTGAGAATCTTGTGTACTGGTCCGATTCTTAATATCTTATTGCCTCTCTTGCTACACAATTGTTGCAGAATACTGCTTTTGGTGAAACAAAAAATATAAACAACTATAATTATGTTTTTAACTGATTTCTCCATGGCTGCAGTGGGATGATCCCGTGCAACATTCCAGCTAGCATTCAGGGCTTCCTTTAGGCCGCCAACCATGTAATACTTGGATTAGAACTTTTTTGAATTTTCTACAGAATATTTACCTGAATTCTTTGACAGTGATATAAAGTACCTGGCAGCTAATCTAATTTTTTAGACAGAAATGGGGACTTCTTAATTAATCTTGGTAAAAATTGTGTTCGACCGCATCTGTGTCTGGTCATTTCCTACAATAATCCCTGCGGAACTTTTTCACACAAAACCATTCTGGACTCAGTAATCGACACGTTGACAACGACTAGCTGAAGCTGTCGACATTATTCTTTGGAATCGAAACACAGTATTCATTGATATAATTGAGTGGGAATTATTGGACCAGGTTTTAGATCAATCTAGAGAGATGAAATGTATCATTCACGTGACAATCGATTTTCGCTCTTGAAGGCTAGGCTCCAGACTGAAATGCCTTTACAGTCCACTACATAATGTAAGAGTTAAAGAAATAAACGCCTCAAGGGAGTATTCACCGTCTTTGGCATGGATTTCGTTTTTTTATTTACTCAGCAGGGCAAGAATACCGCTATCGCAACTAAGAGTGTTTTCCTTGAATTCAATATTTAAATACTTAGGACAAATGCTCTCTGAGTTCGGCAACTTATTATTACCGAAAGTAAATTATAATAAACGAATAAATAGCAGCTCGATGGATAACATATCAGTCACACGAGTTCTTCTCAAAACCTAGTCCTATGATATATACTAATTATATGTTCTCCTGCAGAAATCATGAAAATTGCAGCTCCCGCTGATTCATGCATTCCCCGTGACCCGTGAGACGGAAAGGTATTTGCCCTTAGGTATGCAAATTGCGACAACGAAGACGGGGATATTGTTCATCCGGGCCAATGATATTATCAATACCCACACTAATTTTTAAAACATAGGCACGCGTCCGAGTTGTACGGTAAAGCCACACGATGCTTGGATGACTTGGAAAGGCTTCTGGTCCGTAATATTGATCCCGGCGCCAATCTTCCTTGCTGAAACCTGCTTTCAGGGAATTCTAAGTGAAAACTTCTTTTGCATTAGCACGAAAATCTTAGAATCATTCATACGGGCAGGTTTCAATTATACTGATATTTTACGTCTCGGCATCTGAACCAGATAGTTGCTGTATTTGTAGAAAGACAAATAAGGAAGGGGAGGAATATACTTTCTACATCTTTTTTGAGATATACTATCCAGGGACTTCGGAATGACCGGAAATTCGGAATTTTTCCAATTACTCGGTTTAAAACTGCTCAATGACTGAGATAATTGATATGATGATATCTGAGCTAGATTGGAATCGATTTGTGAAAATTCCGAGCAAAGCGGTGCAGTCATTGTAAAGTCCCAAGGTGCAAGTGGTTTGAGGGTATCGTCACACTTTCTCGTTTGAATTTTGGATTTGGCGGAGGACCATGTGGGCATCAGGAAACTCTGGAATAGCTCGTTGGGACTTCTTGGCACCTTCTTTGAATTTCCACAAGTCAAACAAGCTGTAAAGTCGCAGGATGACAAGCCAGGTTACTTTTCCGATCATTAACCTCCCAAGAATGCTTCATAGGCTGCCACAACCTCCGAAGTTGAACCGCTCGAGATAGACATTGGCAACACCTCGTATCCAAAATGGACTTCATGGTGGGGATCGAACCCAGCACCGTAGCAATATATTCACATGAATTGTTCAGACCTCACCATTCAGCAACTGCACGATCGAATCTATTAGAACCAACTGGTAGCACATATATAAACTATGCTGCGCATTCATGCTCCACTGTACGCTAGTAGATGCATGGCTTGTTGATTCAAATTATGCTTCATTGGAGCATTGAACAAGAAGATAAATCATGCAGTCCAGCTGCGCATGCTCGCTACATCCTGTGACTTAGTTGTGTACTGTCCAGAGGAGTATCAAAGAATGAATTGCTCTTATTGGTGAGAGTAAACATCAATAATACATCGGTGTGGGCATGGAGCGAAGTCCTTTCTAAACAGATAACAAACACAACATACATTGACAGCGTTGAGAACAAGAAATGGCCATAAACTCGGACGACTGAAAACAATAATCTCTACATGTAATGATATGAACAGTAAAAATACAGCGACAACTCTATCATGTCTAGGTGGTAACCCATATGCACAGCTCATGAGCAGCAGTCACAGCAATACTGACAGCATAAAGAACAAGACACTGATAATGTAATACTTTGAAAATAGTTTCATAGCAAGCCAAGAGAACCTTAAACCCTACAAAACCCTTTTATGCAATGCGATACACCAGTTTCGTGCCAGACACCTGCGATTCCGAATAGTGGTCAGCGCCACATAACGCGTCCTCAAAACAAGGGTACACGTACATTTCCTGCCTGCATGTAGCGTATCCCCTCTGGGATTGCTTCCAGGCCCCCAGAGTGGAGAGTGATAGGATTCGGTCTGAATTTCCCATCACTGAGCCATGCATGGAGAAGGGCGTAGAATTCTTTCCCAAGCGCTACGTCTCGATAGTTTGGCTGAATTACAAAGGAATCAATACATGGAGTTACATATGATGGAGAAAAAACACACCGGAACATATACATCACCTAACTGGCCATCGGCACCTAGCACCGTCGACATGAAAACAAAGCGATATTCTACATCATGAAGACGATCATCCTCTGCTATAGGTAGTACGACCGCTGCCTTCCGCGGTCCATTGGTCCTCAGTGCGTGACTTGCTAGCTTGATTGTAGCCGACTCCGACAATGCATCGAGTATATAATCGACCCCGTCCTTTGAGGGAGATGCCGATCTAATTTGTTGTAGGACATCTACGGAGCGATAATCTATGACGCTGTGCGCGCCATAGGATTTAACCAGTTCAAAATTATGGGGAGATGACGTGGCAATAACATGAAGGTTGGAAAGGCGCGCAAGTTGGATTGCGTACAGTCCCAGAGAGGCTTGTCATGGCATACACGTCAGACAAGTTGCTAAAACTGCGAAAAGAGACGATACGCACAAGAACCGCCCCAAATAAGAATAGATCTCCCAAGCGGGGCAATGTCAGGAAAGTCATAGAGCCGTGTAAGGCCCAGGGCAGCAGTGCATGCTGTCAGTGGGATGGACACCGCCTCTTCGTAGCTGATGTTCGCTGGGATTTTGAGAACAGGGGATGATGGTACGATTGCGTATTCGCGGAACGTGGTGTACCGGGGCGAAAAAGCTCCCTGAGTGAACGCTGCGATCTAAGAAGGTTCATCATGGATTTATTTAAATGCATGATGTCGAGAAGATACATTGAAAGCTGACTTACTCGATCACCAGTTGCGATATCTGTGTCGTGCTTCCCTTCTCCTAGAGCTATTACTTCGCCAGCAACGTCGGAGCCCGTCCCTGTGCCTGCATGGACCGAGGGATACTGCACGGCTCGCCCTAAAGGCGTGATACCGTAAGTGGGTGTATCAACCACAAAGCGCAGAAGTTAAAATATAGTTACATTCAGATGGATTCTGTGCGACTGCGTGTACTTTAATGAGAATTTCTCCGGGTCCCGGCTTGAGCACATGCGTAGTTTCGACCGCGAACGATCGATCCTGTTGGATGATGACTGCGCGTTGGGTTTCTGGGATACTAGACATGGTAGAAGATGAAGCGCGTTGGATGAGATGTTGAGTATCAAAGGTACATACCTGAGCTCATGTTATAGCTCTCCCGTCTCCGAATCTCTCCTTATTGCCCCGAATTCTATAGTCATATCTATGACCAGCTGCATCGACGTGCAACCGGCACTACTGCAGCGGCATTCCTCCGGGTTGGTTTGACGTATAGAGGATTTGCAATGTGTAATGATCTTGCGGAAAGTAAGGACCCGATGTAAGCGTTGAAGCAGTGGCAAAGAACAGATCACCATACCTGGAAAAACCTCTTATAGTTGTCTGAGTCAACTCCTCCGATGTCGGGTTCCGTGAAAGGGAATTGTAACTCTCGTGCGTTTAGAATGGAGTTGTGGATAGACTATATGAAATGGCGGAACGTTTTAACCCTATCAGAAGGATAGAGAGCCGGGGTTTGCAGAAAGGATTTGTCGACGCTTCAGGCTTTCGCTAGCTTGCTTAGTGCTTATGGCAGGGTAGGACCACACCTTCGTTAAGGTGGTCAAGAGATCCAGAACTTTTCCTACTCCTTGGACTGCACGGGCCATTTGATGTATTTCGCATATATGAGAGAGGGTAAAGATGTTATAAAGCCCGGGGCACAGTTCATTCAGACGGTGGACATTAATGCACAATGCTTGACGCTGACCGTTGGGCGACTTCCGAGTTTGGGGGAACTATTATTACGTAGGCCCTTGGCCTGCGTCACGCGCCCCAAGGCTTGGCAGGCTCATGCTGGGAGCCCCCGTCTTGAATCTTGATTCTCACCTTTAGCCTAGGTTCCTCCTCTCTATAACCACTATCAGCCTGTGCTAGCACGTCGTACATGTCCAAAGAAATCTACATAACGGCCTTTTTTTCACTTCCCACTATGTGGTTCTTCTCTTTACTCTCCACCCGGTACTCTGCCAGTGGACTGTATAGCTTGCCCCATATAAGAATTATTTCTCTGTCGAACCTTGGTCGATTGTTGGGCTATACTTTCTCCCTGGGTGCCCTACTGATTGCAAAATCACCCCAATGTTCTCAAGCTGACGGCTGACCCTTCGGCCATGAAGTAACCCGTCACATATCCCTTGGCACGGTTAAGCTCGAGACGGGGAATCGAAGCGCGGTGACGTGCTTGCATGATGCATTGCTGGCCGTGGCGAAGGGGGAGTCGGGTGTACGGACGAATGGTGGGTCTTTCAATTATCATTGATTTTTAAATGACTCACGACTTCAATTACACTTCTTGATGTGCGTTGTCACCTCGCCTGAATTCTCATTCTCATTGTGATGAACAGTTCTCCACCTGCGTGTGGGCGAAATTATTTATCGTGTGGGCCACGTCTACGCCAGTGTCGCATGACTATCGCACATTTATCTTCATACGAAAGCGCTGGATGGCTGATGGATATCATTCGAGAGGTCTGTTACTCTGCAAGTATGTAGTGTTTTTTCCTCAACTTCGTTACAAAAAGCGTGTTGGTCATTATATCGAGGGAAGAGAGCTCTTAGATCTTCCAGTGGTTACCCTTATACTCGCAAGCCTACCGTCCAGCTCACCGACCTCATAATCGCTCCTGCCTGTATTGACCCTTCATTACCTATTTTTAGTGCGATGTTTTATTTATACCATTGCTTCTTCGAGGCTCATGCGGCACAGACAGCCGACTTTGACAGCCACGCATGATTATCTTTCGCTGGCTTCCTCACCATACGGAAGCGCACGTTCTTTAATTCCTACCATGAGTTCGAACACCTGCAGGGATTTCAAGAGGGATGTGGGTTCGTGACGATTTCATACGACAGGAGCTTCTCCATAGTCCCCCTATAAAAGGTGAAATATTCGGACTCTTTTCCTCCTGGAAACCGACGGCTTCTTGTACCCCATATTACTCACGATGTTCCGCTCCTTCCTCCTCATCCCAGCATTTGTTTTCTCTTCGTACGCCCTTGTTCACGGCGTCGACTCTTCCACCCTCGTCTCGGAAGCGACGTACGCTAAAGCCTTGGGCGAAGGCTTCACAAAGGCGGTCATCCGTGGCTATGAAGAAGCGTGCGGATCAGGTGGCGAGGTGGATCCTAACTTCGTTGCATCCTATAACAATGCACGGGCAGCAGGATATACAGACATAGACATGTATTGGTTCCCATGTAATGGCTCAGGGAACAACTGTAAATCATATGCGACGCAATTGTCAGCAATAGCAGCGACATTTAGTGCGCATTCGATGGACATTGGAACGATTTGGATTGACCTGGAGAAGGACGCTGCCGTTTGCAATAACGTAGGTGACGTGTACTGAACTGCTACCAGACTTCCTTTTCTCATTCTTACTTTATGCAGTGGAACTACGGAACTTCAGGGAATCTCGCGCAAGCCAAGTCCCTCATTGCCGCGATGAAAGCGACTGGATTCAACTACGGTATATACAGCAGTCCTGGTGTAAGAGTGTCACAATTCTGGCTATTGCACTCGCTGACAACAGGTTTTAAAGGAATGGAGCACCCTGTTCGGCTCCACCAGTGTCGTTCTGGATAGCGCTGCACCTCTCTGGTTCGCAACTTACAACAACGACGAAGTAAGTATCACGTAACTCGTATTCAGTTCCTGGTAATTCATGTGCTTGTGCTCCTTAGACCCTGACATTGGGAACTAAATTTGGCGGGTGGGTACATTCCTCTATTTATCACGAGATGTTTCTCAGAAGTAATATCGCCTAATCAGATGGACCACTGCCGTTGGACATCAGTATACTGATGTTTCTGCTTCGGGCCAATTCGACCTCAATGTCTTTGCCAGCTGATCTGTATTCTGCGCCTTATATACAGATACAGTCAGTGAAATGGAGTGAAATCTTTATCAATTAGCTTGCGATATGCTTTTGGTAGCAAAAAATCAGGATTATATTTGATATCGCATGGATTGTCCTGAGGTGTGGCATACCGACCAATCTTACGCTGAGCAACAGTGGGTACCTTTCTCGTCTCTGGCCTGACTTGAGCTTTGTACCGTGCGCGGCTCTTCATTGTTACTAGTCTACGTAAGTGATGGAATTCGATTTCATTTCAACATTATAATGACTATATATTCAAGTGAAGTCTGCGAAATCTAAAGCGTAAGAGGTATAAAAGACAGTGGACAGGATCTACTAATATAGTATTCCAAAGTTCCTCCTTAATCAACCAATGGCCTTATTACTAAACGATATCTATAGCCTAGTCTACTGAAGGTCCCAGATTTGGTTGCTACTAGAATTTGTGTACTGCCAAGTTGTATCTTACTTCCAGCAGCTAATTTATCATTCGTTACAATGGTCCTACGTATAGGCCTAGACACACCTCGGTTAGGTGTCTGAACACTTTTATATACAGGAGGGATATAACACCACATACATGAGCTGACATAGAGTGGGGAATCTCTTGAATTTCACTCTAACTCTTTGTCGTTGCCATTAGTAGCAGTGCGAAACGACTGATGCTCATCTAGTTGGCTGGTTGCGCAGTTATGGATTCCCAAAGATATCTTGGTGATATGAGATTTTTATTGAGTCGCTAATCAAATCAGGGTAACAATCGTAGTAGATACGGTACAGGATAGATAGCCTATCGCTCTTGAAACAATCGAGTTAAAATCTTTTTAAGGGTTAATGAATCTGATTATGCTGGGGCACTGACAGTTGCCTTCTGAAGGGCAACTCCAGTCTGTGATAGGATGCGCCCGTTCATAGTAGCCCCCGTATTTAATGTAACCGATGTAGACCCCAGTAAAACCCCCTCAAAGTGGGCCGTAGAGCCAATAATGACAGCACCAGTAGAAGCCCAAACGATATTTCGTGCCAAAGCACCACCAGCAAGGATAACCTTGACGCCTGATGCTACGGTGATTGTCCCAGATACCTGGAAAATCCAAGCTAAATCGAGATAAAATTAGTCATTTCTGCACAAAAGACGACTTCATAAAAAAGAATAAAAACGTACTGTCCACAGCAGTGCCAGAGATGGTAATGCTAGTTGGGATATTGAGACCAGAAGTCCACTTGTAGAGGCCTGCTTTAAGAGTCAGGCCGCCGATAGAACCTAAATATTTGCATAAGCTAGGATACTGGAGTGAAAGCTGACGGGAAGCAACACACCAGCGCCGAGATTCAAGAAATTAGGATTCGCACGAGTGGCGGCATTGGTGAAAGCCGTTTGCATATCCGAGACAGCTGTAGTAAGGGTAGACGGGGTGGGGCTCGTGAAATCTGCTGCGAAGAGACGTCCAACCACTTGGATTGAGGTTGCAAATGTGTTGGTCGGACTCTTGGTTAACGAAAAACCGGTAAGGAAAGACCCCGCGCTGGGGCTTAGGCCAATGTCACCGCCTACACGAACAAGAAAGAAGGATGAGCGATAGAAGAATTAAAATGAAAGGTATTTTACTTATTATAGAACTTGGAACTGTGGAGACAGCTGATTTTGCGAGGATCACGAAATTTGCAGAGCTGCCGAGGGGAACTGCAATAGGTCCAGCAGCAAATACGTTACTCGTTGTAGCCTGGAAAAAATAGAGAGCAGAGTCAGTAATCATCAATGGTATAGGTGTAAGGCGAAAGTACACTGCGCACGTGAGTCTTAGCTCACCAAAAGCCCGAGGGCTATTTTCGTCAAGGAAATGAAGTTAAGCATGTCTTTTTGCGTAGTGATGAACTTGAGTGGGAGCAAACTTAAGTATCTCTATTTTGCAGCAAAACATTCGACTTATATACCTTGAGGAATATATGTTTCGACTGCAATATATCACTCATCCAAAAATATCCTCTGCGGCATCCAGCATACGTCATGACAAGATGCGTGCTTTCGGGACGCTTACGACACATGAGAAATTTCAAAGTGGTCCCGACTTGGATTCGCTGTTTAAACCTATATTTAGTCTATGACTCCATTTCCGATATATAAATCCCAACATGAAAAGATAAAATGATATGGGGTGTTCATTGGGCACAAAAATATCAATGCTGAATTCGCTTCCTTCACATCTTGAAAAATATAGTGCACTGGGAGCCAGCTACGTACTGCCTTGTTTATTGAGGTCGCAGGAGCAATCACGTGGCATATTTCATCTGCGTGATCTCAACCCTATTTGAGCCTGTGAAGGTAAACGTTCGTTAAACATTTGAGCAATGACGAATGCTTACTGTTGTTGAGTTCTGACATGAAGGAAAAGAAGACGTTGGATAGACCGATTTTCAGATCGCCTCACATGGCTGGCAGAACGTAACAGGGACAGGAGGAGACAATCGAGCCATAGATACACTCAATCACCTATGTCCGTGCCAGTCCCCTCCGTAGGTAGTGCCAAAACAATGACAAAAGAAGCACAGCGTGGTATTCCAGGATACATGGGTATGTACTCATGACCGACCGCTATATTCATAACTATTTGTGTATTGGAGGCTTTTTCCAATAAGAATTGTTATGTAGTATACAAAGACGCCACTGTACAGGGAAAGGTATCAGTGTGCGTTTTATGGAGCGCAATGCCCTAAGTATTATCACCAAAAAGCCGAAGGTAAGCACAATTGTTTATGCGTGGCTGCGGAATCCCCATGGAAGATTCGACCTGAGGTTTGAGGAGAATCCAACCAATTACGTCTACCTCCGCCTATAGCCATTTATTGGAAGTCTCCGAAAGCATTAAGTTCTTTCATTAACAGGTGTGACAAGACGTGGGAGAAATACCGGAACTCTTCAATGACGCTGATTCAATATTCAGTACTTCAGTGGCTAGACCAACTGTAAGTGTTGATGCAAATGACGATTTCCGGGCCTTCAGCGGGCCAGGTTGGTCTCTCGTAAGTGAACATTTGTTAGCAAGGTTATAATCGTGTCGTACTGATTCTTTACACAGACGGAGTAGCTTGCGCAGCTATTTTTCCTAAGGTAAAGCTGCTACAATGTATGTGGGCAGAACATAACAAAGTCCAAGTTGCTATTGAGAATACTTGTAACTCTTCAATTACGCCAATCAATGACTTCAGTTCCTCAATAGGCCGGGGTGTGCTTGGAATCGAACATGAATGTTAGTAAGCAGTACTTTAGAAGTTCAGGTAAAACCATGTGATACCAATACCCTAAATGGACAGAGTTGCCTGCGCACCTGTTTTTGGGTCATGCCGCTACGGGGTACTGTGCTTGGAACATAATGCAGTCCAAGATGCTGCCAATGTTATGTGCATGATATTTCAATTGTAATGACATGATGTTATCTAGAGCAAGAAAAGTCAGCGTAAGGAGATACATAACCTGGGTCCAAGCTTTGGGGATCTTACCTAGAAGGTAGTGATCGGAGAAAGAAACCCAAGAAATACACACCAGCTTTCCTCGGCGCCACAGTAAACCCGATATTTCAAGTGGCATATGTCGACGTTTGCGCTGAACTGAAGATGGTTGAATTTCCCAGTTTTGAGATTGCAGAGTCTTATAGAGTAGATGCATCGGTAGCTATTCTCCCTCTATTCGTCAAGTATGTTAAGGAGGAAAAGGAAAAGACTCTTTCATCCTTTTTGTTCTCTATCAGCGTAAGCAAAGCAGTCAACTAAAATACCCTACAGCGCAGTTGATCTATATAAAGACTGTTAGTGCCTTTCTATTGCGTAAGGGCCGACTACTACCCCAGTTGATCACAGCGTGAGGTTGTGCTACATGAGGCTTGTCGGTGCGACCCTGGAGATAGCCATGGAAGCTTCTTGCTGTCAGAATGGTCTATCACACGAACTATAAATCCACATGATATGTCCCACACCACATGTTACGATCACTTTTAATTCAAATTGAATTGAAGCAAAAGAATGATACAACAGTGCCTGAAGCATTTACTCCGGGTTAGATTTTATAGTACGGGATATTCCGAGGCTTATACTTGAAAGAAGGGATAGAAATTGTGAAAGAATTAGAGGGGAGTAGAATAAATAGAAGGAAACATGTATACAAGAATTCAGAAGCCCTGACACTGGCATTGCCTCCACGATTTCGATCTTCGCAATTACTCCTTTATATGCCTAGTGTATCGTAAAAAGTTTGAGCAAAGCACTCATAGAAACAAAGATAATATGCAACGCATGTTGAGATATCTGCCGGCCCCATGCCTGTCGAGCATGCCAGACTTGAACCAATCAGAAAAGCACCAATGAATGTCTTCATGCTGAGAAAGGATATGACTGAAGCTTTGAAGGATGAAAAAAGAGAAGTTCCTATATATTTTTATAACCAGAGCCCAAATTTCTAGCAGATTTAACCATCGTCCACACCTATAGTAGCTTCCAGCTTTGTGAACAGTGATTTCTAGGTATTGCAAAAGTAACTCCGGACTTGTTGAAGCACGATCCTTTCACTCGATTCCATAGTAACAGAAGAAAGACTTCAACGACAGTGCGGAAGATGGATGGATGGACAGTATGTATGGTTCTTTCGAGTGACATTGTATCGAGCTTGTCGGTAAGAAGGCTTGCGTTCGTGTGTTCGTGTGCCAACCGCCACAGAAAAGAGATTTCAAGCGCTCACCGCTGCAAAGAATACAAGCTAAGCGCCAAGATCAGAGAAACAACTATATCAGCGCCCGAATGTCGCAGGTAGTTTGATAATATTGTCAACCTTAGACCATATGTGCAGAGCGCCAAATATTTGGATAAAGAGAGAAAATCCTGAACTCACTTCACGGATCCAATCATAGTTTCCGTTTCCTTCAAGTGCTCAGCGCCCCTTACGGACTTGGATGGGTAATGCAGATAATGCGCTGACTATCACGATCTTCAGTTCACGGATTCCTTTGTGAAAAGACAATGAAAGAAAGACACTGTAACTGAATTTGCGGGAGTGGGACCACATGGTTTTAAAATGTCATTGTTAGCTGTCCTGTCAATATAGACCAGAAACGAAAACAAAAGTGTATGTAGAGGCTGATAAGCCGACAATAACAGCACGTACTTTTGTTTTTGAGCGCCATGCTTGGCCGTGGCTACTGTAACCTGTTGCAAGTACCGATGGGTGCATTGTTTGCCTCAAAGCCACCCAATCACATCAATGAGCTGGCTGCTTGGACCTAAATACTAACTCTTCGTCATCTAACTTCGAATATTGAGGGAAATGGGAGCATTTAGCCATGTAAGTGTTGAATCGTATGACCCATGGAATAACATTATGGTTTAGTCACTGAGGAGTGGCTATTACCCCTTCCTCAAGCACATATGAACATAATGTGCATTAATAAGTTACCATTGCATTATATTCAAGTAGTCTTGTTAGAATACATATACTTGCGTCGAGCAAATTATGGAGCAAACGAGGCCTGCATTGAAGAGAACTCAATTTCAATTAAGTTTGTTTGAGAAAAGATGTACAAAAATGCTACTATCATATTGATACTATCCTTACTGTAAAGCTCACAAAAATTATGGTATCTCGTCATTTACAATTCAAGATAGGTAAAAAAATCTCCCATCATATTTCCTCTACTCGATTGTCGGTATCTGAGTGCCGTGAAGCAGAATATTCAAAGAGTCATGTTAATAAGAGCCATGGTTTTGTGTCAATCAAGTTTGAGTCAGGTTTGAATCAGGTACTAGGAAATGAAATAAAAATATTATACTACGAATATCTGCTCAGCATGGAGATTACATAATCAGATATATTTATGTGGTCATAGTTAACCTCGAGCAAAGGTACAAGATTGAAGGCAAAAGTGCTGCGGAAGATTTCGTATAGCAGCTGAGCCCGTCGTGGTTTGAAGGAGCGCTCACAAAAAGATTATATTATCTCTCAGGGACTATCCATCTTTCGTTTTCGTTTCTGGCACATACTCCTGTCCTGTAAGCTTCGACAAAGGCGGCGGTCGGCAAGCGGCCGGATCCCTATAACTAACACATACTGAGTTCAAAAACATGGGTATGTGCTACGAAGGCCATGACTTCTAATTTCATGAAGCGATTCAAGATTACAGAACTTAATAAAGCAGAAATATCTGTTTTTAGCGTTATCACAAACATATAGGAAAACTGGATACTTAATGCATTGAGAATAAGTTTAAACGTACACATATTCCATAGAGTTTGGGGATTATATCTAGCATTATCTCTTAATGGTGTCTGATTGAAGTATGAGTTCTAAAAGAATTGTTTAGATCAATGTTTGAAGTAGGTAGATATAGACTTGCCCGTATAGAACAAAATCCCTTCCACGTGCGTATCGATTTCTGGTACAATGTAATCTTAACTGTAAGCATACACTCGTATTGGATGAAATTCTTACTGAGCTTTTCGTCCACGGTGTGGATATTCAATCTTTATACAAAGCATAAGCAAAATCCAAAAATATATGCTTGATCCCTTAACTTGGTTCCAGTTCGAGTAGGACTCCATCTATAGATATTTGACGATCTATTGAAATTTAGTTATTCTGGTTCACAATGATTTTCGTCGCATATGAACGTACAGGTTCCACTAGGAATAAAAGTCATGTTAAACAGGCAGTCAGCTTGAAGGTGAAAGTACTCACATAGTGACGAGTATCTGGTTGAAAGACATCGTGAACCAAAGGGAAAAGCCTAGTTGAAACTCCTTCTCACCTGTATTTCCAGTCATGGTACTGGGCGCAGAGATTACATCGGGTCCAAACGAAGCTTGAACGGCCTTGGAAAATATTAACCAAGCCTCTGAATCCAAACTGAACGGTGATATCGGGCTTGGATTGCTACTTCCATCGATTCTCACTGTGATATTACCAAGCAGCGAATTCGAAGAAACGGCCTCTCCATTCAAAGTCAAACCATATTTCTTTGCGATGGGCTTCACGAGATCGACATATGTCTCAATAACTTCTTCAGCTGCGGTTTATAGATACATGTATAAATTAAATCGCATGTACGACTCGCCTGAGAGTGACTCACGGGAACTAAATATGTCGATGCGGGAGTTAAAAGTGACAATCGCGCTTTCGGGAAGAGCATTGACCTGTACCGCAGCCTTTAAAATTCATTCTGTAGTTGACATGGCTTGTTGTCAGTACCTTAACACCGGCATTGAACAAAGTAGCAGCCTTTGAGGTTTGAACTAGATAGCGATTTGACAACGATGATTTCGCAAACTTCTCAGCAACTAAGACCATATCTGGGTTTTTGGCAGAGACAGCCCTTTTGATCCATGATGGGACCATAGTTTCGTCTCCATGCTGTGAAATACAGGAAAGATATCCCCAGATTGGACTATATTTCTGCAACTGTGGTTTAAAAACAGTTGAGTCCCTGTAGATGAACTTATGAATGATGCGTATCAGCAGAGAAACGGATGAGATTTTCACTCTACAGCAGAAACTATTTTCGAGAGGATGCCGATGCTCGTGTGAGAAGATGGGATTGAGGAACTATCAATATAAATCGGTAAGGTGTAAATATCCCTCAGGCTCACAAAAAATATAATACGTACTGTCCGCCTAGCATGTCGACTTGAATTACAGCATTCTTCGAACGAAAACTGAATTAGATGGGGTGAATAGTATTAGATGCATATTTCTTACCATATATCCTTTCTCTGCCACCCCAGGAAGGGCAAACATCGTATTAAACTCAGTACCTAGCCCCATGCCACCTTCATCGACTATCATGGCGATGCCATCCTTTCCATAGATCTCTTCAAGATGTTTAGCAATGTTAACAGCTCCTCGTGGTCCGCTAATTTCCTCGTCCTGACCGAAAGCCAGCACTAAAAATAGTTTTGGCTCAAATAAGTGTGAATAGCGAGAATAACCACGCACAAAGTGTCCTACGAGGCTTCCAACCAGATATTAGAAGGTGTTCAACCGCAGTCATGATACCAATTAAATTGTTTTTGCAATCACCAGCTCCTCGGCCGTAGATCCATTCCCCTTCAATAACGCCTTCAAAGGGTGGATATGTCCACCTGTCTAAGGAGGATACGCTATACAGCAGAACCCCGTTCATATATACTAGTTCACATGTAACAAGATCACTGCGTACTTACGCCGGAACCACATCTTGATGTGCTGTCAACATAAGCGGTTTGAGAATCTCGGAACCCTCAAAGGTGTAGACCAACGAATATCCTCCAACAACAGTAATATTAGCTTCTTGGTGTCTAGATTGCACTATTTGAGAAGAAAGATGAAATGCAGGGGGAAGTTACTTGCAATACTGGAAATGTCTCTCGAAGATACTGATGAAAACCAGTGAAAAGAGTCCAGCGCTCATCCTTGCCTACTGGCCCCATATCATCATAAGTCCTTGTAGAGTTGTGTAAGTAGAAGTTCCGTTCATAAAACAAACTGTTATTACTGACATCGTTGGTATCTGAATAGCACCAGAGAGACGCTTGGCACTTTTGAATCTGAAAGATGGCGAGGAATAGAAATGTGAATAGTCCGACATTTTTGCAGCTGGATAAGGTTGGGCGCAAGTTTCAGCACTTGAAGAAGCTAATCCTCTTGAACCATTGTCGATATCGAATATAAAGGACCTATATGCGAGAGTGACCAGTGCCAAAGCGAAGATAGCTTTCCAGAATGGCCTTTTGGACTTTTCGCGTGAAGAGTCGAAGAAAAGAGATTGGGAATGAGTTTTGGTCATCTTGAATTAAGCAATGGTCGGGGAAAGAGATGGAAAGTGGGGGAAGGAAGTCGTCGCATTCAGACTGCACTACAAACACTGACAGTGAGAACATTTTGACATTATGAGAAGATAAGATATGGATGGCAGGCCGAATGCCGGTCCAAACTGAGTATAGACTCAGAGTGTGGCATGTTGCCTAGTGAAGATGCCCACGGTTAGAGAAGTCTCTCAGGAAATAAAATGAACGCCGTCTGCCCCTTCTATTCTGTTAGTGAGTTTATTTCCAGCAAAGGTTAATATGGTTTCAGCATCTACGCGAGTGTAGTTGGTTATAAGTCGAGAGCTTATTCAGTCAGCCTCTCAGGATAGCAATCCCTCCTCGAGAAATTCTTCCTCAACTTGAGGTAGCGTAACTTTTCCCTCTTTGCAGTCCTTCTCCGACGTTTTTGTAACCTTTAAAAGAATACTTATAAGCAGAAATAACGCCACGAAATAACACTTACAGCCACGAAAAGTGCAGAGCCTATGATGATAGCAGTTCCGATAAGTGAGAGGGGTGGGGGTATCGTATGGAAAAAAATAAGCTCTAGGGTCATGGCGAATACCACCTGCCATTAATATACGGATAAATGTCTCCTGAGAATCGTGAGTCTGGAAGACAGCACTAACCGAGGTGTACATCCCCAATGATGCTCGACCGGCAGTTTCGCGTTGCATACCCATAGTCATTAACACCTATATATGTTAAGTCGAATGGACATAAGTACTTTCCACTGGCAGATTACGCTCACCTGAGAGAAAATTCCTAGAAAACTCATCAATAAAAACAAAGCAATCCAATCCAGGCGCGGTGGAATGTAAATTGGGGTTTGGTTATACATCATCCTAGGTTCACATGTTGTCGATGGGTGAGTATGAATTTGCTCAGTGAGTAAATGAACATACGTGATTGAGGTGATGAAGGTACAGAGCAGCGAAAAAGCCATCATAGAATGAAGAGGATGGGCCCGTTTCCCAATCGCTCTCATACTTGTTACTGTAGATCATAAGCTTTCGCCGTTCTTGAAGCATTAATCACAAAATGCCTTACTAGCGCATGTTCCTCCAGCAACACCAATTAAAGAAACCCTTGAACTGATCGTGAGAAGAATGGATTATAAATAAAAATTGTCTTACCCAACAGCCAGCAATCTCTGAGCTGAGGTGATCCCTTTGGAAGGAGACCCAAGCGGTTCATCTGAAACTTTTCCCGGAGGAATCAATTTCATAGAATGGAGATCCCCTCCAAACAGGAGCGGAGGACGCGCTATGAGTACCACTCCAGCGAGGCTGAATACTATTTTAAGGGATTTTTTCACTTGAGTTGTTCAAGACAGCGAGATGGTGTGCTCACCTCCGGCGAACAATTGCTTGCGTGAGAACGTTTCTCCTAGAAACACGGCTCCAGCAAACCCGGTACACAATGGTACCAGGAATGTGAGAACAATAGCTTCCGATAAGGAGAGATACTGAACTGCAAAATATGCACCAAATAGACCAAAGAACCTGATGACGCAAATATAGATGATACCGTAAGTGACCGATCTTTGAATGCAAGGATCACGGATGCCTCTAAGCTTACCCGGAGCAACCTCTAAATGCAAGTAACCAACGAACTTCTTTTGGGCCCAGCCATGGGTCTGGAATACTTGTCATATACCTGAGGATATAAAATCGTTAGATAATTTACGGGAGATAAGAGGGGAATTTACATGTATAGTACTCCAAATAAATACGTAAGCACCTTCAGATATCATAAAGTTGTAGAGTGAACAGAAATAGTTCTGATAACATGTTCGAAACATACCATTCTCACGAAGATTAACTGGAGTCCAGGAAAGGTCAGTTATTCCTCTGTACTAAGCAGAAGGCGTGAACGTACCTCTAGGGTGGAGATATGCGAGTCTATGTCGTTCAGAACCTTTACGGTACTGAGCATCGACGATCCGAATGCTTGAGCTGCGATAACGAGTAAAAGTCCTGTATTCGCTCGAACGATTTCCATTGCTCCTTCGAATGCCGCCTTACTTCTGGAAGCAGATTTCCACTTTTCTAACTCGTCCTCCAACTGAAGGGCTGCATTCTGTGGAGTGGAGAGCGAGATGGGCACCAGTGGCGTCCCATTTGTGTCCTCGGTGTCGGCTGGTTTCAGACTTGCATGGGGAGACACTCTGAATGTCATGGGCGTCGGTGAGAAAGACGGAGAGCCTTGCCCTCAATCGGAACGATTGCGATGAAATAAAAGGCCGCCTCCATCTTTACGTGTTTCAGTTCTACTATTCCATGGAAGGTACACATCCCGAACGGTGATGATCACATTGACTGGGAGAATACTTGACAAAAGCGTCATCGTATTAATATTAGGTGATCATGCCGTAAGGCCGAAATGCCATGTCCGTTTGTAGATCGCTGAACCTATGAGCACGATAGCGGAACGTGCGTCGCGGAGGCCCTCCAAGGGATTAAGCGGAACCAATCTCCTTTGCGTCACTTCTATCTCACTATTTTTACTATGGATAATATTTCAACTACCATGATTAACACACGTATGAATATTAGCCAGGTTAGTCTGAAGCCATCCTACAATGTAGGGTGATGGATCATGGAGGCAGCTTCTTTGTATGCGAGCGATCCTTCAAAGCTCTCCCCGCGCAACTGTCGATCACTGCAAGCTCGCAGTGATCGATGCGGATGTGATCATGATTGTGTTGGAGTGATTCATTGAAAGTGATAGGTGGAAAATGTGCGTCGCATAGTTGTATTAGTATAGTAGACTGGTGTGCACTTGATAGAGTGCTAGCTGATGTCATCAACTGAGCACGCAAAGCAAGGTACATACTGAAATTTGTAAAATGTGCGACTAAAAAGATTCAGGTGTCGACTCATAATGGTGGCAGTCCTTACCTATACATCGAGCTACTGGAAATTGGAAGGTAAAAGTTTGTTATATATGTATTGTACATTTATTACTTAGAAAGTCTCGAAATTATGAAAGCCTGATAATAATGTATTCAGATTCATCAGTTAAGTCCAACTCTCCTGGTACTCTGGCTGACACCATCTCCAATAAATCCTGTGGTATGCGAAATACCGTCGCCGATATCTCCCGTCACTCCACGGGCTGCATCCGATGTCCTACTCCCAACGCTCCCCGTAGTATCAACTGCTCCCGTTCCGAAATTCGCAGCACCGTCAGCGACTCCACGGCTTACATTCCCAGCAGTGTCCCAAGTTCCCTTCCCGACAGCTCCAGCAGTATCCAAAACTCCTTTCCCAACACCAGCAGCGCCACCAACCACGGCTTCGCCGCCTTCCTTCACCTTCCCCGCGCCCTCTTTCACCATACGCGCACTTCGCTTCACAGCCTCAGGCATGTATCGACTGCCTGCGAGCCCGAGTGTGTCCAGTATTCCATATTGTCCCGCGCGTACGATGGCGTAGAACCAGAAAACATCTTGAAGGCCGGCCAGGAGGAGGAAGGAGGAGCCGTGCCACGAGGGTGAGAGGTAGCACCCCAAGAGAGCGGCGAAGGCGAAGACACCGTTCAAAGTTGCTATATGGGGTGACAAGCTTAGCATATAGGGGGAGAGAAATGGAGAAGATGCTAACCAACTGTCTTGTGGGCGTCTGGAGAAAGGGATTGCCCTGCCGTGATACCCGCGAAGGCGGCGCCCATGATGAGCGAAGCAAGTGCGTAGGCCGAGGCAGGGTCATGAGAGGAGCTTGCCTTACTCTGAAGATTTATTTATCAGTATCAATCGTCGTTTGACACTCCATGATCCATAAAACACTGACCAGGCCTGTCATTGCCGAGATTAGAGCGGCTATTGGCCCATCATACAACAGAGAGGGGAGAAGGATGAGTGAGAGCGATAGAAAGACGTCGAAAAGCCCTTTCGCGAATACGATCCGGCGAGCTATCTCGGCCCCGGGAAGGGTGTTGAAGTTGTTGACTGTGTCTGCCATGAGCGCAGTGTAGAATAGTTTGTCCTAGCTTAGTTGCAGAATTATGAAAGTATTAGCGTGAGGAAGAAGTGAAGAAGGAGAAGCTTGAACGAACCTACGAATGTTATAGCATATTCATTGGTGCGGATGCACATTGTGTCAAGAATTGGTAGAGGATGATGTATGGATGACGAAAGCATGCAGTTTTTGGAGAGGATGAGCGGACGTCGTCAGTGTTGCCCCACGACCACGGCGTCAGCCGGACCGTGACGATAAAGTATAGCCGGCCCTTAGGCTTGGACCAAGCGTGAGAATGACTTGGCCCATGTTGTCGTGAGTATACACTGCAAGCATTTGCGCAATACTTACTTCACGCCGTTCACAACGACATTGCAGCAACATCAACGTAATTATATATCTCGACAATGACACTATACGAAAGTTGTAGGCTTCCTAGACCTTGTGTCCACTTCCAATACTATTGCATGGCAATCACATGGTGCGCTCCCCTCAACTTCTGCTGGTGCTCTGTCGAATACCTCAGAAAATGATCATCGCACAGGCCGCACGCAAGATAAATTAAGGCTTAACTCACGACAAATCAACAGGACTATAACCTAGTTTCTCCAATGAAAGATTACTGAGTAGCAAATAGCTCTCTTTTGTATGAGTATATCAACTGATCACATTACCCGGCTCGATCTTCATCCAGGTAAGGCTATGCATACTGTGGCTAGCGCATTGCAGCCACGTTCTCCACGTTATATATGCAAGGAAGATTTATGTCAATTCTGTTATCGGGCATAAGCGCCTTAGCCGCGGAACTTGGTCCGCAAGTCTACGTACTGACTAGAGCTGAAAGGAATTCCTAAGAAGAGATGATTATCCAGTTTACACGCACTTCTACGACAAGAAATATTTGCCGACTCGAGTCATATTGACTCTCCAGACGTAGCCATTACCGACGTTCAAAATTGATCATCAGCGGCGGGAGTAGGGCGCACCAGGCGGGACCGACGCGTGGGGCGCGGGAAATCAATAGCACTGCCACGGCGTCCGAATTCAGACGAATTCGCAAGTATATAAAGCACCTGATACATGTTTCTACCTTCAGCGTTTTAGCCCCCACAGCGTCTCAGTGTATAAATTGTCTTCTGTATCCCAGCTCTTCACCGCTTCCTCGCCTTTTAGTCAGCTAAAAACTCACAAGATCTAAGACTGGTGGCAAGCATGGTATCAACTCGACGAAGGCCTCAAGGCACACTAAGCTCTGCGCTGGCGTATCCAAACAGCAAACGACGAGAGGATTCGGATGTGGACATGAGTGACTCTGAGGCTAATCTTTCAGTTGACGAGGCGGAAGAAGATGATAGTGATTACGAAGGAACTCGTAAGTTGGTGTTGACCAGCACGTTCGCTCCTCTTGACGTGCAACGGGACAGGCAAACGAGGCACAAAGGCGCCTCCAAGCAAACGAACCAAGACATCGGGTGGTTCTGGTTCACCCAAACGGCTTTCTGCAAAACAGACTTCCGTCGTAAGGATATCTAAAGGAAAAGGAAAAGCATCTTTGAGCGTTTTGCTGACGATGCCACTGGATATCTTATTCGAAGTGCGTTTCTTATACTCTCCGCATCTTTATGAAGCTGTTAGCGAGATATCTTACTGGTAAACTTGGACTCCCAGACATTTGGTTGCCTTCCCCCGAAAGATCTCATTAGCCTTTCCCGGACGAGTAAAGCTCTTCGCGAGACTCTCATGACCAAGGGTGCCATTACGGTTTGGAAGGCTGCTCGACGACGAGCAAATGGACCCGACTGTCCGCCTGACTTTTCTGAGCCTCAATGGGCCATCCTTTTGTTCAACGGGACTGCATGTCAGGTTCGTCTCGAAGCACTCCAGTTCGTTGTTGATGCTAGATTAATGTTTCCACTATTAGGGATGCAACACTAAAGGCGTTATGAACATTGACTTCTGTCTACGTCGAAGAGTTTGCATAGCATGTAAGAAAAAGAAGTACGCCCTATACATTTTCAATTCCTACTTTGTGGCTCTAATCATTTGTTGTAGTCTCGTAGTCACTTCAAAGTTCCATCAGAGGTTTCCTGATTATGATAAATCTGTCCTCGAGCTTATTCCTCATACCCATGGTGCGGATTTACAAGCGTTTTTTTTAAAATAATTCCTGGATCAATTTTCTCTTCTAGTTGGTGGTTGGTCTCATGGCCATATGACGAACAGCAAATATTACTGGGCATCTGACATAGAAGACATACTTCTTGAGTTATCTGCGTACACGAAAGACGTCCACTTGCGTCTTCCCGGTGCTCAGCAGAGGTTGGATGACTTCAAATCGTCAAGGAAGGAATTGGTCAACGTCATTCTGGAGGTGAATTATAATACTATACATGCTACTTTTTCGTTGCTCACCATTTCATTTTAATGAAGCATGCTGCTACATGTACTGGTTGGAAACGTGCAGCAGACCGTGAACATAGGGAGGAAGTCAGCAGGGGAAAGCAAGCGCGAAGGGATGCGTAAGTCTGCTCTCTCGTATATAACTTCGTTTAATAAATGACGCATATATTATCCATGTAGGATCCACGCTCGATTTATAGAGCTTGGATATCTGAAATGCGACATCGACCGAGTAGTCAATAGATATCGCCACTCTGCAATCAATAAGGAAACCGAACTGACAGATAGAGGTACATCACTTACTCGATATTTACCACTAGATATGTACGCTCAACCTTAATAGGGTGGACCACCGTTCGCAAGCGTTTGGAACCGGAGGTAATCAGCGCCCGAAATGACCGTCTTGCGGAAGAAAGAAGAGCGATAGAACGCGAGCGAGAACAGCTTGTGCAAGACCATTATACGACTTACAAGAAGTCAATCAAGCCTTCAGAATGGCCTTACCTTCCACCTCCATCGGATGTTTGCAAATTCGAGCAGTTTCGTCAGCTCATTTCTGCCCCCAGTGATGTTGAAATCACCTCTGAGAGCTTCATCGATCTCATTCCGATGTTCCCTGGATTCATAGTATCATGGACTGAAAAGAAGCGGGAAGAGTTACTCGCAAAAATTAACGTTGGAACCAACAATCCCAATAACTCGTTCAACCCTTTGATGTTGGCAACTTCGGTTTTTTGTTGTGAGGACTCGAATTATTGCGCGAACAATGTCTCGCCATGGACCTTTTCACGGGCCAACCCTCTTTTCGGTTGGGAGGACGCAGTTACTCACCACTGCCGCAGACACTATTATTACTACCAGCAGGAGCCTATGCAAACCGTACTTGGACACTCCGATAGGGGGTCCATAGCTGCTGCATCTCTTGTCACATTGGCGGGACTTGATCCTTCCTCTGCTACATGTGCAGAGATGGATAAGGAGGACATTCGTGTTTTATGCACGGCATGTCAGCCACGGAAACAAACCAACGACATCTATGGCTATATCGTATACTCTTGGAGATCTGCGGTATGTCGCTCAGCTTTCTTATGCATTCTACATTATTGAAGCGGTATCTTTCTAGGTTTCCCATTATATGACGACATCGTTCCACGATACGCCAGAGTGGAAGCTTCTTACACCTTCCGAGACTCTCGAAATACAAAATCGAGAAGAAGGAGACCTCGCCGTCGATGATTGGTGCTGGACGTGCAATCACTGCTCCGAACATCTGGATGACTGGCAGAAGATGTCAGTGGTCAAGGAGCACCTAGAGTCTATGTACGTATTCTTCTTTTACTTGTGTTTTTCTACTAATTTCGCACTATCTCTTCGTACTAGCCATGCTATTACGGATCCACAGGTTCCCGACGATATGTGTATTTATCCTAGCAAACGCAAATCTCAGAGACCGGCGTCTATAATGCACGTGGAGCCATCTATGGATGTACTACGGCGAGAAAACTACAGACTTGATGCGAAACTTCGGTGCCATGAGTGTCCAATCGCCAGTGTGCGTTTGTTCACAGAACAGGATATTGTATCGCACCTGAGCAACAAGTGTGTGCTCCTATGATTCACTCATTATGATCAGCCCATTTAACGAGCATTTTTAAGACATAATATATCTGATCCAGTAAGCGGGACACATTGGAGTCTCGCTTTTTGATTTTTTGGCTGGATGCTCTACCAAGGATACTATATGAACAATCAGGGTACATATTTGTTCGTTACTTCTTGGACATCTCTATGGTTTATGCCGAGGACTAGATAGTAGGTATATCGTAGTATTTTCTTAATGTTCCATCAGGATGTTATTTACTTCTCAAATGAATATGGCTAGTTCTACGTGCGATGAAACGTAATTTGAACGAGATAACTCTCATAATTCATCGTAGATAATACTTCTGGCTACGTTTCAGAACGGATGCGGCTGTAAAGTACAGTCGAACCCCTCTTAACCCATACACTTCGGTAGTCATAGGCTATGAGGGGCTGAGTTTAATGTAAAATGACAAGTTGAGAGTCACGAAGGCTATAGACTATGGGTGCATATGGCTTAGTAGGAGTATGGGTTGAGAGAGGTTTGACTATATAACCCTAAGCCGTCCCGACTATTGAAAGATTCACTGGGCGTGAGAATTTGGGTCGTCGCTGCCACGAATGTTGCTCAACACCAATAACGATCATCGTCGCTCGATGACAACTGCTTATTTCATTCCTCTGTTGCTCTCCCTCTTCCGGGCAATAGCAAGTATATTATATCATATTTCTTGTCCTGTGCTTCTCCTGACTATCGATTGTTTAATCAGTAGCAAATGCATAGTTACCTTGCCACTATGAAAGCCGTGCAATAAATTGGGAGCATAGCACCTAATATCTGACTACTTTAGCATGCTCAATGTGCCGCTGAAGTCAGGATGCTGTAGACTGGATCGATGGAAGGCGATCGTGAGTTCATATGTTGGCTCTGCCATTCCTCTGCCCTCGGCATTGACACTCATTCCCGATGGTAGCTACGTCCTGCCAGTCAGTGGAACTATCGAACTATGTCCTCTTCTCCTCTGCAAGACTCCTCTTGGTTCGTCGTTCTTTTAACAATTTAGCTGTCATTTTCTCAAGCTATCGCTTACCATCCAGGATTAGGATCCTGATTGAGTGCTACTACGGCCATTCAAATCTTCGGCCTTTCGTCTGTTGTGGCTGTAGCATGGTCGGACTGTGCACCTTGCTTCTACGTGATCGCGCTCGAATCTGGTGCGTATGGACAGTAGTGAGCTAATTGGGCAGGATTAGGTTTCCCACTGTGCTACCACCCCGTTCTCATGATCTATACCACACTTTCACCCCAAGTTCATTAGCCGCTAGGCAGAAACAGGGAAACTACGCGCTTCATAGAGACGAGGAGTGCCTCAAACTGCACTTTCATCCTGCCTAGGAACCGCTGGGGTCGTGGACCTGCAGGGGGCAACATACTTCTCGCAGTTTATGTCGTGCGTTCGGAAACATATGCTTTTCCCTTGTGAATATTCATATTCAGCTTGTCATATTAGGACTATTCATTTACATGCATTTTATCTGTGGAAAATTTGACGCATAATGCGCCAGTATAACACCTGCTCACGTCCGGATACTTTTGGCTTCTCTGGTTGAGTGGCTGCCTCCGGGACTTTTTGTGGCTCATCAGTAAACTCTGATTTTGACGTAAATTTGAGGGCAAATGAGCTCTGTGGAACTCTGCAGAAGGTTACGAAGCACTGTGCGGAATTGCAGAAGGCCTGTAGATAAATCAGTTTGCTGATGCACCCGCCTTTCAGATTCTCGCTGCGTGGTCGCGCCATCGCGTGTAGACGAACATAGCAACCGCCCCTGTGAATAGGAGACTCGATCCGCCGGCGCGTTGTCACAGCCATCACTTTCCTAGAATTACTTCCATCAGTATGAAGTGCGGTAGAAGCAGCGAGCTCGTGGCACCCAACATGGCTCTGAACCACCAGTCCAGTCGTCGAGTCCAGACCCGTCGTCGATCCTGAAGTCTACCCTGGCTTGTACGCTAGCCCACGATCCGACGTCATGTCTCTACCGTGAACCCTCCTTCCGAGCTATAGTCATCATGGCCCCCGTCTGGGTTTGTCGGAGAGTGCTGGTCTGGTTTAAGTACGTACATATCGTGGTCCATCTCGGTCCCCAGCTTACTTGAGGGTTTGTGCATATAGTTTCGCTGTTGATGCCTATTGCTACTTGATCACCACAATTGGATTATAGCGTATATGGTCCTTGAGGGTGTGGGGCGTCCCATTGTCACAGCCTCGCGGTTTCGTCAGCTCATCCTCATGGTCGTATCAGCTCTTCGTTGCGGCTTCCGTGTCAGCACTCAGTGCGTCACTGGTCTGGCATTATCATCACCGCCGCTTACGATCGCAGCATGTTCGTCAAGACTTCTCTCGGCACCTTCATTGAGTTTCATGGATGCTTAGGGTTGCTTTGAATTTCGCCGTTATCAGACGTCTCCCATGATGCGTCACTCTCTTGTCGTCTTCCTCTCGTTAGTTCCGGAATTCAGCCTAAGATGCTTTAGTGTTCATCGGATGATGTGCTGGCATTGTTATCGCTTATGGTCGTTGCCCGATATCACGTGACCCTCCCACAACCTAAAGCGCTGAACACAACAAGGCAACGGCCTGAAGGCAATGGAGTTCACCTCAGTCTTGTATCTCGACAACCTTCTCGTGAACGTGTATCCACGAAAATGACTTGTTAACTTATTACACATCGCATTTACCTGACTGTCTTGGGCCGCCGTGCATTTACAAGCTTCTACATTCGTTTTCGTCGCTCCTCTTCTATGTAGCCTTGCATTTGGCTATTTCTGTTCTGAGCATGTCTTCTTTCTATTAAAGGACGCCCATGCTGCAGATGTATCCCCGTTCTTAGTCATAATCGGCGCATTGTTACCGTGATCCATGTAGAAATACTATCGTCTTCCATCCATTTGGTGAAGGGTTGTCATCAGTTCTCACCCCCATGCTCAACTTTGGAACCTTGACTACATCTCCGTCCCTATCTAGGATCTTGTGATGATAGGCATCATCCTTAAATGGTTCCTCTACATACTGAAATTTCATATCTTGTGATCTTTCCTCTAATGCTTAAACACCCCAACAGTGTGGCGTACTCTGCTTCTCAGCGGAAGCGCGCACCTTTTCACATGGTCTTCGCGATTACATGCAATTGCAGCGAGGAATGGTGTTATCTACGCTGGAAGCCCGCATTTGTCGGTGCCGAATCGTATGACGCAAATGGAAATGGTGACGAGCCGAAGGCGAGTAGGATAACACTGTAATGTCCTCTCGGCTCTGAAGCAAATGCAATAGCAGCAAGGACCACACGCATTTCAATCTTCCGAAGTCTGAAAGATAGCAAGCACTCTCGGAAGCAACACATCAATATTTTCTGCTGGTCATCTACCGATCATAATGTCGTTGCCTTCGCCCTTGGTCTATAAAGTTATTTGTCACTGTCCTTAGATTCAAATATCTTGTGCTAACGAAGTCAGTTTTTATCGCTAGAATTCTTGTAGACGCTGCAGTTTTACTACACAAATTTAATAGCGCTTTATGTTCTCAGCATCGACATCATGATATATGTGCGAAGGTGGTTATTTCCTGGAAGTCGCTGACATACTTTAAACCCTATCGTAGAAAGCATCGGTACCATTGAATGATCACTCGCGAAACCTAGCAAGTGGGTTGGTATTTCTATATGTGCTTACAAGCAATACCTGAGGCATGTCTCCTTTCTCACAAGACCATACTACAGCACGGCGCCCGCACCGACGAGGGTCACCTGATCGTTTCCCTCTCATATTTTTAGCAAACCATGCGGTATGGACATCAATAGAATTTCACCGAAACATCCGGCGGTTCCAGATATCCATCATAGTTTCGCCACTCACCGAAGGCAGACATGGACACGTATCTGTCGTGCATATGTTTCCTTTGACTTCTTAACGATGCCACGTGCAACCAGAGTTCATTGCTCCATAACCTGAAAGAATCACAACTTTACGGCCATGATTGTCAACGCTCATAGTCACCCAAGTTCATACATTCAGAGCTACTATTAGCAATTGTTAGCCTATGGAATTTGAGCAATATAATACGCTGATGCGATGAGGTGCGTGCATTAAGATATTGTGAACCTTATTGAACCCTAATTTAGACCTTGACATATGTAGTTTATACACATTCTGCTCATGTGGACGAAGCGACAAGAAGAACTAAGAATAAAACCGCCAGCATACCCTCGCGTTAATCCGCACGGAATTCGTAGTTATTCCATCATCCGTCATGTTAATCCTCTCTTGTCAGAAGTCACGCTTGAAACCCATTTTAAGATAGCTTTCTCCTTAATCCCTGTCGAAGGAGAGTCAGTGTGGAGTATAAAACACCACAGGAGAAATTTGTGAGCTGAGAACTCAGGTTCCCGTCTCCGACAATGCGCTCCTCTCTATTTACAGTCATCCTCAGCTTTTGCGCCTCATTGACTCTCGCTCTTCCGGCGTCAACCGTAGATGCTGCAGAGGAGCAAGTTCTCACTCCTGGTGGCCTTCGTCCCAAATCGCAGGTACACTATGTGCCTCCTGGTGGGCTTGTCCGCCACACCGAAGACGCCATTCTTCTTATCGACAAGGACGGTAATACGCTTCATATCGCGCCTCATGTTTCGGAAGTGAAGCGCAGCTCCCTTGAAGCGAGATTCAGTGGATGGGCTACGTATGCCTATTGGACAGACAACACAGGGAGCCCAATCTCCTCGTTTTCCACTACATGGACGGTTCCTTCTGTTCCGGTCACGAACGTTGGACAGACTATATTTTTGTTTAACTCTATCGAACCATTGAGTGGAAGCGCCATTCTTCAGCCAGTGCTACAATTTGGTCCCTCTGCTGCAGGAGGGGGCAGTTATTGGGCAGCTGCCTCGTGGTACGTCGGCAGTAGCACGACATACTACTCCTCTGTCGTGAAAGTTAGCGTGGGCCAGTCATTGACTGGTCTGATCACCCTAACCAGTCAATCGGGGTCATCTTATAACTACGCTTCTTCCTTCACCAACGTCGGTGGCACATCTATTACTCTTCAGAACAGCGATCAACTCGCTTGGGCTACAGAGACATTGGAGGTGTATGGCACGCAGAAATCTACCGATTATCCTCACGGCTCTACCCCAATGACAAGTATCAATTTGAAGACTGTAGCATCTTCGAGTCCCTCCGTCTCATGGAGCGTGAAAAGTGACGCTACCGATGGATTGACTGCTACCGTCGTGACCAATGGAGCAGTTAACGGACGTGTGGATATTCATTACCCAGCTTAGCCGAACTGAAGAAGTTGTTAAATGTCTTGATCTCTCCCAATGCTTCATGTATGTGGCTTTCCGTTAATGACTATAGACCAGCAATGCAGTACACTACTACTAGTTCTGTATTGCTTTTCTAGTTATATATAAATCTGTGCGGAAAGCTATTTATCTTATCCTATCTTATCTTATCTCGATTACATCATGCAGGTTCAATCAATCGATAAGCAACCAACGCGGCAGGGCCGTAGACTATTCAGAGATCCTGAAAGTCAGCATCTTTATATCGAATCCCATCCTTCGCTTGATCAATGAATGCATGTCACGTTGGTTCAAACTGAAGGTTTACGAAGCTCATTTACGTTTAAGCTGTACTTACCACATAGCACTCAATTAAGGCTTGGGCTCCGCTGTCAGGTTCTGGCCTTCAACTCCCAAAACTCAGGCCAGACGGCTCAGGCACGTCTAACAACGGAAACTTCCGATATTGTGTCGTCGCTGAGGCAGCTGTCAATGCAGCCTAGTTCTGACTCCTCCTTATCGATTTCCTGCTGCTTACGCCCTCGTCGAACCCTCGACGTTTGAACTATTGGCCCATTCAACGACCGAAGAGCCAGGCCACCCTCAGATGAATGAGCTCAAAGGCATGCCTCATAGTTTCTACTTCTCCTATGAATATCGGACTAATAGCGTACCGATTAACCATCTTTCTCTTCCTTCAGACGTTGTTCTTCAACTACATGAGACTTCTTTCTTTAGAAGCCTGCAAATTCAGAAGTTGAAACTCAGCATATTATGTAACTGGAAACAAGTTATAGCCGAGAGAACAATAGATATTATGGAGGATTTCCCGCTTTCACCATGGAATGGAACGGAGAGAATTGAGTTGTAAGTTTAATCGACAATTGATTAGTGGCGCTTGAGCTGAATGCTCTGAGTTAGAGAGCCGCCTGCTAAATCTATTCAAGTGGTATTATCAGCTTTAGATTCGGAAACTCGTGTCTACGTAGCAGGATTCGTAGATCTACTTCAAGAAAAACTAAAAGAACATAATAGCCGTGAAGTTTTATTGCGTTCTGCACAATTTAAATCTACTTGCTAACGATCCGTATTCTCGTTAGGAATTTCTCTCCCACTTCGCGTACAAGACAAAACATTGCTTTCTGCCACCTTCTCCGCCGTTGTAGGAAATTGCAATTCGAATGACGCTAGCGATATGTTTACTGGTATGTAATAATCTTACTGTTTAATTCAGCGTCTTTAAGTAGCATTTTTGTATTATTTAGCTCAAAAACTGTTAGCAGACGACACCGAACTTGCATTCCAGCTAATGTCCATTGTTCCTGACGACAACCCCCATAAATCCGAGGTTCTGTATGATATCGGAGAGGCATGCAGGCAACGCTTCAGGGGCTCTCGAAGCATCACAGATATTAACAACTCTTTGCTTGCTTATGGAAAGGCTTCTCAAATGGCGGTTGTAGGTCATTCAGATCATAAACGCTTTGTTCACGCTGTTGGACTATCCACACTTATGCGCTATGAAGAAACGGGAAATTTTCAAGACATTGATCGGGCTGTTGTAATACTTGAATACGTTGTTCGCCATTCTACCGACGAGGATGCAGAAATCACCCGGTGGTTGAATAACCTAGGCTCCGCATATATAAACCTCTTTGGTCATACCGGTAACAAATGTCACATTGACAATGCGATATCTGTCCTTCGTAGAGCCATATCCTTAGCTCCAGAAGGCCATGTCGATATGATAAGCAGTTGCAACAACCTCGGTAATGTGCTTGTGAATCGGGCAGAATCCACTTTAGACCTCCAGGATATCGACGACGCTATTTCTGTACAGCGTCAAGCAATTTCCTTGACTTCTGCAGATGACTGGAATTTGCCTGGAAGGTTGAATAACCTTGGCAATTCTCTTCTATGTCGGTTTGAGTTAACATGCGACCTTAGCGATATTACTCAAGCCGTTTCTGTCCTAGAAAGGGCAATAGACATTACTCCCGATGGTCATCCTGCTCTATTGGTCGAGCTTAATACTCTATCCAGCTTACTTCTGGCGCGTTTCAATCATACAGGACAATTGAGCGACTTGGTAGCTACTATTTCGGCTCTGGAAACGGCTAAAAAACTGTCGAATATGGATCATCCTGGTATGCAGAAGATCCTAACTAATCTTGGCAATGCATATCGCAAAAATTTCGAGGAAACAGGAGAAACAAAGCATCTTGAAAATGCAATCTCTGCGCAAAGGCAGACAATCACACTCATTCCCATTGGACATTCTTCACTTCCCCGTGTGTTGCATTCTCTTTCATATGCTCTGTGCAGGAAGTTTGAGCAGACTGGCGATCCTAGCGATATCGATGAAGCGGTTTCATTGATACGTGAAGCCATTTCCCTTACAGCCAACGATCACAAAGACACAGCCGAATGGCTTCATTCCCTAGGAACATTTCTCTGGAAGCGTTTTGAACGTAATGGGAATATTCACGACATCGATGAGTCAATTCACACATTGCAAATGGCGATACATGATACTTCAGGTATATCTGTAGACATATCGCTTCACTTGGATAGCTTAGGAACTGCGCTTCTTCGGCGCGGTGAACATACCCGGACCTTCGAAGATGTTGAAGAAGCCCTTTTTGTGCTAAAAAAAGCACAATCGCTCATCCACGAAGAGCATCCGGATTACCCACGCAGGCTTAACAATCTAGGAAATGCACAGTTTTGCTTGTTCAAAAAGACAAGAGCCTTCGAGGATATTGACAGTTGTGTTTCCACCTTTCGCAAAGCGCTAGAGTTTACACCAGATGGACATGCAGACACTTCCATTCGTCTCAGCAATCTAGGCAATTCACTTCAGAGCCGCTTTGAGATAACCTGCGACATTGGAAACATAGACGAAGCGATCGAGATGTTGGAAGGAGCCGTTCGACTTACACCTGAGAGCCACGCATCAGCCGCAAAGCGACTCGCAGAGCTCGGAAATTCGCTAAGGGCACGATATAACCTTTCTAAAAATATTGCGGATATTGATCGGGCTATTGAGCTTCAGATGAATGCTGTTAAACTTACTCCAGAGAGTCATGTCGAAGCAACTGCCAGGCTTAATGACCTCGGAAACTCGTACAAGGACCGCTGGCGAGAAAATGGAAGTATGGATGATATCAAGGCGGCTGCATCTAGTTACCGCGCTGCGGCTATTTCTATCACCGGACCGCCTTCTTTACGGCTGAGAGTCTATCTAATGTGGGCAGCATCATGCGCAATTTTCGACAAAAAGGAGTCCCTAGTGGCCTACGAAGCAGCATTCGCACTTCTTCCCCAGGTAGCTTGGCTAGGAGATACGATCATCGCCAAGCAAGAGCGATTGATACCCATTTCAGATCTTGTTCAGAACGCAGTTTCTGCTGCTATTTACGCCGAAAGATATGATGTGGCATTAGAATGGCTTGAGCAAGGTCGCTGTCTAGTTTGGAGTCAAATCGAAGTTCTTCGTAATCCACTGGACCAACTGCATGACGAGCACCCAGCGCTTGCGAATGATTTGATACGGATTTCAAAAGCACTAGAATTTGCCAGCACAAGAGAGACTCATCACGCCAAGGAACTAAGCACTGGAACTCTAGAGAGAGTATCTATGGAAGGTGAATCTCGGATACATCATAAGCTGGCCAAGGAGTGGGAGTCTCTCACCTCTAAAGTTCGCGACCTTCAAGGGTTCGAAGATTTTCTCTGCCCGATATCCATTTCGACACTATCCCATTTGGTACCGTCTGAAGGACCCGTTATTGCTATCAATATCGCTTTCACAGGCTGCCATGCTTTGATTTTGAAACATGGTAATTCCCAACCAGTCTGTGTTAACCTTGATAAATTTTCGCACACGAAAGCGGATCATCTCCAAAAATGTATGGAAGCATGCCTGATTTCCTCAGGACTTATGACTAGGGATATTCGGGCTGGTAGGATGGCGAACTTATCTTCTTCCACTAGCGGGATGGCATTCATTTTAGCGGAGCTCTGGGAAAATGTGGTGAAACCGATATTAGATGTACTTCAATTCAAGGTCGATTTCTTTACCCAAGTTTTCGGATATACCATAACCTGTTATCATTTTACAGCCCAACGCAATCCCTCTTCCTAGAATATGGTGGTGTACTACCGGCGCTCTTTCGTTCCTTCCAATTCATGCAGCCGGTATTTACCTTCAAGACAAAGGTCTCAACTTATCCGATTACGCGATATCTTCTTATATTCCAGCGCTGAGCTCCCTCACCCCCAAAAATATTCCTATTTTACCAAATCAGGAATTTGAAATTTTGATCGTCAGTCAAGCCGATGTCCCAGGCCTTCCATCGCTTCCAAATGCAGAGAAAGAGGTCCAGACAATTCAGGAACTGTGTGCTAGATCAAATATAAATTCAACAGTGCTGGAAGGGAAATCTGCGACTGTCGAAATGGTACTTCTCGCGATGGAAAGAGCTAATTGGGTTCATTTTGCCTGCCATGCTTCTCAAGACATTTATGGTGCCATGAAAAGTGGCCTATGTCTCTACGACGGACGCCTAGAGCTCTCTACACTTGTCAAAAAATCATTTCGTCCTTCACGATTAGCATTTCTTTCTGCATGTCAAACGGCAGCTGGAGATAAAAGAATGCCTGAAGAAGCTGTTCACCTTGCAGCAGCGATGCTTTCTTCTGGCTACCATGGAGTTATCGCTACGATGTGGTCAATCAGAGATGAAGATGCCCCTTTCATTGCTCAAGAAGTGTATTCGACTCTTCTGGGTGAACTTGGCACAGATTCTGTGTCTGATGTTGAATCCAATGCTGCCGAAGCCCTTCATCGTGCTACATTGAAGCTCCGGGAGAAATTAGGGAACACAGAGGATTCATTGCTATCCTGGGCACCCTTCATTCATATAGGAATATAATAAGTACGCGAAATTTGTATGCTGGCAATGACTCGGACTAATTAATTAAACCTTAGAACTAATATCACACGTATTCAGGAGAGCGTGAATATTGACATTTCAATATTTTCTCTCTCCAAGAGCATACACTCATGCAAACTGTCCATTTTAACTGCGTCCATCTTTGACTTGGATACTGAAGATTTGCTGATAGCCTACTGCAGAGCAATCGCAGAGGCCATTAATAAATAATAACGAATGTGAACACTGCATGAACGGCAGAGTTTCGAGTTTTCAAGCTCGTGATGTATGAAGTCCTTCTACGAATAGCCGGGAATCATAAAGTCATTTTCACATCGGGTTTAGAATTTCGTTTATCAGCGTTCGTTCAACTTTCTTCCCATGATCAACCGCCCAGACGGTGGATGTATATGCACCTGCATTTTTCTCCCAGCCAGGGCCCAAAGCCCATGTGGCACGGTTTCCCGAAGGCCGAAAGCCGATTGTGATCCGTTCGGCGATGTTTAGCGCAGGAGCTGCAACAGGCTGCAACTTTATACCCCGGACCCCACTTCTACATTCCTCTCCTGTCTCGTAAAGTATTTTTGTTTGCGGAGTTGGCATTGATTCCTGAGCGCTTAAGATCCGTCCGATACTGGAAAAATAGCACTTAGGTGTACCTTCTTTGGGCACCCCTTCTCAGTTTGCGACTTCAACTTAATATATACTTACTACCTTCTGCGGTAACCCTGGGTAACACTTGTTTCACGCGAACGATTCAATGCCACACGGTGATTTTTTCCCTTCAAACTTACTCGGCATCATCGCTTTTCAGATCTGAGTACTCAGTAAGCTGGCATCGTCATCGACACTTTTAAACTTTGACTCACCGTAAATAAAGTGTGTCACAAAACAAGTGTGAGAGCTTACACGACTTCAAATATTACGGATTTCAAAGCAATTGTGTTTTCTTCTGGATGAAAGTGCAGTTTGCCCCCATACTACTATAGGAGGCAGCGCTTCTGGTACCTATCATTTCCATCATCTCTCAGCCAAAAATAAATCGAGGAGCGCGTGCAACATAACGTCGGCATTAGCTGGCCGCGTAATGCGGGTAAGTATCCCCTCCTGAAGCTCCATCCCTACTACACATATAAGCGGCTAGTTATTACCCTTTCCCCATGCATTGCTACAGAGACAGAGATTCAATGATATTGTAGATCGAAAAAAAAAATCCAAGGAAAGCACTATACAACTGCCTTCTCTCAGACTACCGAGATGAAATAGTATATGGCTCCACTCATGAGGTCGTCCAAAAAGCAGCGTTACTAGGTTCCGAAGGTATGCATTTATATCCTTATTTGTCGCTGACAATAAAGCTCCTCATGGTACAATTTCGACTACACGTTAATGGTTGGATGTACATGATTTTGCGTGACATAACATGAAAACTGTCCATGAGCTTGGTGGGCAAGCAAGCAAAAGGGAAGGGCATATTTTCCAATGTATATTTTGCCGCGAGTATTTATGTACATGTCAAAGTCTAATTCCTAAGAAGGACTGGTGTTTCCACTCCACGGCGCCTGTGATATCAACACAGCAGGTTCATGGCGGAGTATCAAGCTTGTGCGATCTTTGATATCGTTACGATGCATTCCGATGATATTCCTATTCTGGTTCGCCTACCTTGTTCCAGCAGGAAGCCCTGTCTGGACAGGTCGGATAACCCGTGCACCTGACAGTTCAACCATCGATATCGTCGGAACCTCATAAAACTTTGATGTGCGATCAATGCCCACATGGTGTATGCCCTTCAATGTTCAACCCCACATTATAATTATATAATAAAGTTCGTGCATTAGAGTGTAACTACTAAGTGTTCTTCCCAGCTTCCTCGTATAGTGGGATCAAACCATCAATCTTCTTGTGTGTACGGTTAGAGATTTTTTCAAGATTGGTACTTTCTACAAACAACTTCCTCTGAAGCGAGGAAGAACTTAGGAAGCCCCAGGATCCGGCATAGCCGCAATTATAAACCGGAAGCAGACTCCCGACACTCCTCCATTTTAGCAGATCAGTTCCCTGGAATGGTCTTCTTTTTTAAAATATGCATACAGACTTTTATCAAGCGAGATTCAGAATCTTTGCGTCCGATACCCGGCTGGGGGTAACTGGAGATAGAGTGGGATTCTATTTATATCTCACCCTCTTTAAAAGACCGCACTCAACCCTGCGACAAGTACGCCTCCTTCCCGCTCTCATCTTTGAGCTGTTTATCCTAGAGAAATCTTCCTTGATTTTATTTCTCGAGATTCACAACAATGGCTGGTGGTCCAGGAGGAACAGGTGGAGGTATTGAAACTGGTTCATTATGGTGGGCTATCATCATGTCTGCTTTCGCTGGTTCGTCAGATTTTTTGTATGCTTCTCGCTTTATACGCTGACATGGTCCGATGTCAGCCTTTGGTGGTATTCTCTTTGGGCGAGTACACTGATAGACAACTGAGCCTGTCAAACATCTTATGCTCTGTTGTAGATACGATACTGGGACAATTGGAGGAGTCATCGCCATGGAAGACTGGTTGAGCACGTTTGGTTCATTCGACCCGAGTATCGGACTATACCTAAAAACTAACAACAAGAGTCTTGTGGTGCGTGTTGTTATTATATGCAGAGTTTCCCGTGTGCTTAGTCGTTTTACTGTGACAGGTCTCCATTTTGTCTGCCGGAACTTTCTTTGGCGCGTTGTTGGCCTTTCCCATGGGTGACTTGGTTGGTCGCAAGAACGGAATTGTTGCGTCCTGCGTGATCTTCTCTCTCGGAGTGGGGCTTCAATTGGATACTCACTGGGCTACGTTTGTTGTCGGGAGAGGTAAGTACCCCGAAACCGCAGTCTATTTTCATCCCATTGACAAGGATTTCTCTCACAGTCATCGCTGGCTTTGGTGTCGTACGCGTGTTTTCGATCAACTTTCTTTTTCTACTGCTGATGTGTGATGGCAGGGACTCGTATCGTGTCTTGTGCCGATGTATCAATCCGAGGTCTGTTGACTTTGTTCATGTTATACTCCGTTTACTTAGGCTTCTCACACGGCCTGAACGCAGTGCGCCCCTAAATCTCTTCGTGGCTTAATTGTGGGGATGTATCAACTCGCTAGTGAGTTTACTTGATTACGATGTGGTGCGCAGTTATAAGTGATAATTGACGTGTTGTCTTAAGTTACGATCGGCGCTCTGTTGGCTGCTATCGTGTTGAACGCTACCAAAGACCGACCGAATCATTCAGCATGGAGGGTGTGTAGGCAACTAATTTATCCCATGATTATGCTGACTCATGATTATATTTATAGACACCGATCGCTGTTCAGTTTGCATGGGCATTCGTCCTTGGCGGAGGAATGGTATACAATGTCTCTTTTATGACGGCATCAATTCTTTGCTCATCATTTTTATCCATCCTTTTAGCTATGCCTTCCTGAGAGTCCTCGTTATCTCCTGTATAAAGGACGCGAACAAGCAGCGCGCCGCGCACTAGGGAGGCTCATGACTAGGCCTGCGGATTCCGCCGAAGTTGAAGCCGAATGCCTGGAAATTTCCGTTGCTCTTGACGTCGAGCGTGCCGACTCTAACTCTTCATACATCGGTACGTACTTTTAGTTTAAATACCCCTTCTTGTCATCTAACCATGTGTAGATTGCTTCAGGAATACTGAAAACAAGAACGGCCTCCGAACGTGGACAGGCATTCTGTTGCAAGGGGTACGTGCGGTTCACATCTATCCGGCCAAGTAAATCTGACCCCCTATGGTGCCACAGTGGCAACAACTCACTGGCATCAACTTCATCTGTAAGCAGGCTTCATTTAAAATTGTTTTAATTCCCTAATGTTTCTCATTCCACTCTCAGTCTACTACGGCACTGTGAGTTCTATCCCGAAGCTCGTTTCTAGGGACAACATGAAAACTTAACCTTCATAGACCTTCTTCAAATCCGCCGGAATCAAAAATCCTTTCATCATTACGTAAGTCTCATTCCCTATGTAGTAAAGTTTCAACCCGTTTACGATTTTCACAGGATCATCGCTGACGTCGTCAATACTGTAATGACGATCTTCGGCATTCAACTCATCGACAGAGTGGGTCGCCGGCGCCTGTTGATCATTGGAGCTATTGGCATGTGTGTCAGCGAATTCATTGTCGCCATCGTAAATACTTCGCTTCGCAAAGATTGTCTACAACTTTAACGCCGTTATCCAGGTCGGTGTTACCGCTGGGCACATTCAAGCAGATCAATCCGTCAACTTGCCTGCTCAGCGGGTACTGATCGCCTTCGTCTGCATGTAAGTTGCGTTTTTCTTTGCAGGATAAATACTGAATGTGACCATGAAAATATCAGTTACATTGCATTCTTCGCCACATCATGGGGACCTGTAGCTTGGGTTATTACAGGAGAGATATTCGTAAGATGTTTGTTACGTTCTTATTCATCAGTATGATAACCGTATCTATTTTAAAGCCTCTTGCCATTCGCGCAAAGGGCATGTCCCTCAGTGTTGCATCCAACTGGTTGTGGAACTTCGGTATTGGTAAGCATTTTTTTCTGCGTCTATTGCCTATTATTCACATTATATTTTCAGGATATGCCACTCCTTACCTCGTAGACCCAAGTACAACTGGTATCAACGGTGTCAAGACAGCCAACCTCGGCGTCAAAGTCTTCTTTATCTGGGGAGCTACTTGCGCCGGTTGCTTTATCTTTACGTGCGTTGCAAGTAAATGCGGCTTTCTTTGCTTCATTGACATATTTTCGCAGGTACTTCTTTATCCCTGAAACCAAAGGACTGTCCCTGGAGCAGATTGATCTTCTCTACCGCGAGTCCAGCAGTGAGTTGCCAAAATCGTTGCATTCTGTATTTGACCTAATCGAGTCGATTTCATAGTTATTGGTTCGGAGAAATTCCGAAAGCAAATTCTGGCTCAGAACGAAACGATGGTCAGCCATTACAAGGGAGGAGAAAAGACGGTAAATATCTTCATGTTTTTGGGAGAGTATACCTCTAATTGATCTCCTTCAATGAAGGCTCCGGAACATCTCGACCACGACATCAGCGAGCCCTCCAAGCTCAAAGAATCGAGCGTCGAGTCATCTCATCAAGTTTAAGTTTTATGAGAATACTACAGCTCTTTTTTTACGCTCTTCTACGATTTCACGTTCTTGATAACTCTAGTCTTAATGCAAATACGATTCATCCTATTTCATGATGACCGTTGCTTAGTGCGGTCGAGTGAGCAACCCGCAAAGTCGACTCGAGACTAAGTCCAGTAGATGAGCACATCATGTGATGGCCTGAGTAACAAGGCCGAACGTGGTGGAGTTCACTTTCCACCAAAAATCCTGAGCTCAACTAGTGTAACGTCACCACGTGATGCTCACTTGAGCTTGGCGTCATAATTCATGGCAAGGTAGAGCATCGCGAAGTTCGAACTGGTTCTCGTTGTATGAGCAGTCAAATTTTCTCCCGAATGTGCAATAGAAGTTCATAATGCTGAGAATATAGAGCATAGTAGTATACACAGTAACTAGAGCATTAATAACTCATCTCCTAGGAGAAGAAATAAAGTCTACGATAAAGTACTAGACTCACCACCGTCGTGGACAAAGTGGGTAGACCCGTCCTCAACCTGTCGTTATCGAAAGGGACGTTGTGCCTACGTAAGATCCGAGCTACCGACTGCCCAGCGGAGCAAGAGGAAGCTGTGCACGGCCCACGAGGAGCGACGTACTGAAACCTGAAAGGGGACGGGCGGCGTCGATGTCGAGGGAGGCAGGGAACGTCGACGTTGAGGAGAAGCAGGTAGCCTCGAAGTTGAGAGGCGGGTAGCGTCGATGTTGAGAGGCAAGCAGCACCGACCTTGAGAGGCAGACAGCGTCGACCTTGAGGAGAGGCAGGCAGCCTCCACGTTGAGAAGGGGGGGGCATCGAGTTCGAGAGGAGGGTGAGGCTTTGAAGTGGAGGGTGGGCAGCATTGACATTGAGGGGGATGTGGGCGGTATCGATGCTGTCTCTTGAAGAGTGCTGGAAGGCGTAGGATTCGAGAAGAGGCGGGAGGCGTCAGCATTGAGAACAGGCGGCCAACACGTCGGAGTTGAGTGGAGGCGGGCAATGTCGACGTCGAGGAAAGGTAGGGATGCGCGTGACACAAACATTGAGGCAGGGGCGCAATGTGAACGTCGAGAGGAGGAGTACGACGTCAACGCTGAGGGTAGTGACAACATGCTAGTGCGGCGAGCGTTGTCGGTGCGGTGCAATGAATCCACAACTTCGCGCAGATCTTCCGTCTAAGCCATTTGATAATCTAGCCTAATTTGGGTTTAAGATTTTCGACGGAAAGTCACATAGATCAGATGGTAGTCTCCTTAGCTTACCTCGATCTGCTATTACTATACGGTCTGCTTTCATTTGCCAGAGTTTGGTGGGGGCCTCCCTTCAGCTTTAACGTCGGCGCTAGATAATGCAGCGGCCAACTTATGTACACCTATTTGCCAACAGCATCCGAAGTCAGGCTGCCACGTAGACTTAATGCAAGAACCCGCTTGTGCCCGCTCTCCTCTCAAACTTGACTCTTGTGTCTGTCCGGGATGTATCGCCAATTCGCCGTCTCGTAAGTCGTTATGCAGGTGTTCTTCTGCACTTACTACTGCAGTATGTTATTCATCTATACCACTTTTCCCATTCAGCCTTTCTCTTACATTGAAGTTATAATAGCGATCTGGACTGGATTTATGAGGCACTGACGACTGGCAACACCAGACTCTTTGCACTCGTTTACTGTCGGTCTCGACTGCCATTAGGAGTCAGCAAGCACTAGAGCCACTGCTATGGATCGTTCTGGGCGGACAGGGCTTGTGTTCTCTTTCCGTTGAGGTAGGATACATAGACTGAGGCTTTGCAAGACAACAACAGCCCTCGGTGTTCGTTGGGTTCTAGGCAAGACCGCTATCTCCGCTCGTCAGAACAGTCTCTCGGCCTTTCATTGCCGTCAGAACCCTCTAAGTATCCCTGGAGGGTGTTCTTTCTGTGTCCACAGTCCGTTATTCATGGGGATATAGAGAGTGGTGCACGTAGGTGGGCACGCTCGGGACAGGTAAGTACACCCAATGACTCCGTACCCTTCCATAATATGTTGGCTTCGATGCTATTCATTTTCTAGCTGATATAGAAGAGCATAGGAGGATTCAAGCTTTGATAACAGAGGTCTTCCCTAGATGAAGGCCTCAGGCGTCCTGTTGGGTGTTCTTCTGGATGTATACACCACTTTGGGAATTGTGCCTGTCAGCCAAGTGTTGGGCGCTATCCAAGGTTTTTCTCTCTTCTATGTACACCCGATGATCATCTATGTAAAGTTCACGAGCGAAACTCTCGGATCTCGTCGCTGCCAATCAGTAACAATTTAATTTGCCTACACCCAGTCCACCGAGGCATTATGCCTTGAGTCCTTACGACCAAGGTGGATTTCAAAATGTAAACAATGTAAACAATAGCGGCTACATAAACCCTCGTGAGATTGCTCTTCCTCGGAAACCGGACCGGGACGCCACCAACATCGGGGTGAGTTAGCCTTTGTTACCATCGTTCCGTGTCGGCATTCGCAGAGAACGGACCTGACGGGTTCAATTCTCTAGAATCTAGAGGGTTCGAAGCCTTTGTAAGTGTCAGTATAGGCACGTCTAGGTGCACATGCTGCTTACGCCATCAAGACCTTCCAATTCGACATTGAAGCTAGATAAATATGCCACCGAGGCTTCACAGTGTAAAGGAAGATGTACAAATTAGCATGGAAGTAGAGCATGCGGCATTTATAGGCGTTTACAAGTTCATCAGATTCCATGATAACAATTGCTCATCACCGTTTACAGCCTTTATCTCCTCAATCAAAATACACAGCAATAGGTCAGATGGCGTGAGTCATCAATTTAGTCACTATGTATCTTTCACGATTCTTACCACTTCTTCGAAATCTCTATGCAACTATAGAAATATTATTTAACCCCTGAGTGAGTGTAAAGGGAGGTTCTGTTGATTTGTCAGGATAATATATGTATATGTCTATTTTCCAATTTTTTAGAACCCGATAGGATGTACGTTATTGAACACTATTAGTCTTGGGTAGATATATGTAGACGAGGGCAGCTTTTGATATCCCTACCCTTCATCTCTTATTCAATTCCGGTTCCGGTAAAGCTTTTGTGCTCATAATGGAAGGGACTGGTTTCATCGAGCTTTCTTCAATTTTGCGCTTCATCTGCTCGAATTGGGCAAAGCTAACAATGCGTATAGATTCCATTTCCATCAAATAAAAAGGTATTAACGAGCAGATTGCTCTCTCGAGACGTACCTCTTCATGGCACCGATAGAGGCTAGCATTCTAGCGTGGACTCTCCTTCTTTCTAACAGACATTATGGGACTCCGTTTTCAGCTCGCTTTAGATTTACCCTACAATTTCTGATCCAAACAAGACATGAGCGAGCCGAACAGATATCATCGGTTTCAAATGTGAATGGAATCCCTTACGCAAGCATATAGATTACTATCTTCCTGTTGACGGTTCCTGCAAAAGTTCAAAAACGTCTTGGTCACTCCCGGCATGGCAAGTTTTATCACCGACTTTCCTTTCTTCCTCATGGCTTCCGCCACAAACTGATATCATTGCGTTTTTGGATACGAATAAATCAGTCAGTTGACTCTACTAGTATTATCCTGATGATTTCGTTTTCCACTCAGTCTCAGTCTCTTACTTCATCTGATATTCAGCACATACGAATATTATATCCAGGAAGCTCCTTTCGTTAGCAATAAAATTCAGACTGAATCTCTTTATGTTAGGTTATTTAGTTTCATGAATCCATTCGACTCACAATGATAACTTGTTTTATAGAGAGATCAAAAACTCTTCTAGAATTCTTGACCATGTGGATACGAATGCACAAATAGACCTTCGCCGGTAATTCCCATGCTTATTATAAAGCCTAGTCATCTGAACTCATCAGAACAGGAGAAAGTATAGATTCTACTTGTATGTTCGTGACCTCCTTTCAAATACAAATCGGCTACACGTCTGGAACAAGCAGAATAAAATCCTTTTCAAGCTTACATCGGGTTAGGATACTTGCATATAGCATACTATATGCACATGGGCAGGTCCGCATGTCATGTCCATCATCGTCGGAAGAGGAATACATTATATTGGTTCTTAACATGAAGATGGACCGGCGATATAGTAGCAACATACGTAAATATAGACGCGCATCTTTGATATTTTCCACATGTCGAGGCCCAAGCGTATTCGAGTTCACTAGAGACACCTGGGCTATTTCCGTTTCTCGCCCGATGTGTTAGGAGATCCGTATTTCGTGATATCTATCAAGGCTGGAACTTTTGTTTAGTTGAATCGGAGTCATTTTTCTACAGTATAAATATTTAGTGTTACAGAAGATTTTAAGTTCAGGACACAGAATCCCTCTGTGCTCACCTTCCAGCTCCTCACTCTACAAACACAATGCGCTCTTTATTTTTTACTGTCATCCTCAGCTTATACGCGTCTATGACGCATGCCTATCCGGCATCGGCCCCAGATGCTGCTGAAGAGCAGGTCCTTACGCCTCACGGGTTACGCCCAAAGTCAGAAGTTCATCTCATACCTCCTGGTGGATCTATCCACCACACGACAAACGCCATTCTTCTTCTTGACAAGAATGGAAAGACGATACACTCGGCACCTATTGTCTCTCAAGTGAAGCGTAGCTCTCTCGAGGAGAGGGCTCTCGAAGCGAGGTTTAATGGATGGGCAACCTATGCCTGGTGGTACGACACTACCGGGAGTCCCATATCATCGTTCACTACCACGTGGACAGTCCCACCTGCACCTACCACAAATGTTGGACAGACGTTATTCTTGTTCAACTCCATTGAACCGGCAGATGGAAGCGCCATTCTCCAACCTGTACTTCAGTGGGGACCCTCCGCTGGAGGAGGAGGTGCATACTGGGCGGTTGCAGTTTGGTATGTTTCGTCGCAGGCGTACTACACCAATCTCGTTACCGTCAATCCGGGGCAGGTGCTTGATGGAAGCATCACTCTTGTCAGCCAATCAGGAACTGCGTTCAATTACCTCTCCTTCTTCGACAATATTTCTGGGCTCTCTGGAATTTCATTGACAAATAGTCCAGAACTAGTTTGGGCGACAGAGACTTTGGAGGTTTACTCAACGAGCTCTGCCTCCAATTACCCACAGGGCTCTACCCCTATGACCAACATTAATTTGCGCACAGTGGCATCAGCGAATCCGGGCGTATCGTGGACCGTTGTGAACGACGCTACAGACGGATTAACCACGACAGTTGTCACCAATAGTGGCGTGAATGGACGGGTGGATATTCATTACCCCAGTTAAATTTGGAGTCGTAGGAAGGTTATAGACTTTCGATAGCGTTGATAATAATATGTACTAGTGGGAATTAAGTTTCGATTTTTCCGGTCTGTGTTGTTGCAGCTATTTTACGTTGCATAGGTACATGTAGAGCAATGAAGAGCATCACATTCCATCGGGAGAAATGCGACAAGCAACGAGCTTGCACCCTCATGTGCCCCTTCACAGATATGCTATTCAGACGAAGGAGCATGTCTCAAAATACGGCCAGAAGACACGATTGTCATTCGCATCTCCACAGTACTCAAACATGGCATCTGTAAGATTGTACGGGGAATATTGTACTAATAGAGATATTGAGCCAATAGTCAACGGAGGGATTAATGTATTTAAACTTACCATACTCAGGAATATATTTAAGACTCCGGCTTCCTTGATTTCTCCAACGGCGGTTAGACAAGTCGGGTAGAAGAATGGAATGCCATTTCTCAATAGCCGTCTTTGCAACGCGTTTTCGAAGTTTTTCTGCAGAACGGCCTAGGACCCTGCGAGCTCCCACTGTACCCAGAAATCGCACGAACAAAGGGATTCCAGATGACTGGGGCTGTTAATATCATCAAGAGCATAGAAAGACATTGTGGCTCACATAAAGGTGGCGAGAATCAATGAAAACATGATTTTCAATTTGCCTTAGCCATTGTTGAAGGCGGAGCGAGGTGTGCCCAGAATAGAGCATCCTTTGAAATTTATTGCGATTGATTATGTGCGAGGTCGAAAGGTTGGACATGGCTTCTTCCAAATCAATTCGCCATCCTCTAGCTAGGTGGGCCTCTGGGTCGTCGAGCATATTCCAGCCTTCGAGAACAGCTTGGGCATCGAAACATGCCATTGGAGACTCAAATACCAGAAAAACGGACTGTAGGCGCTTTCCCTCTGGCAGGCCATCAGCTCTGCCGTCCTGCATAAATCGTGAGGCAACCATAACGTTCAAATCCAGAGGTAAAAGTTTATGGGAGTGAATGACAAGCTCCCGTAAATGGGGAATCAAGGGCTGCTGTCCATGTTGCAGAGTGAGAGCAATGATGTCAAATGGCGGTATGTCAACCACCTCTAGCTCGGTGAGGAGAGGTGTTGATTCGAGAAGCCGGGTAAGGTCACCCTCGGCCAGTGGTCGAGTATAAAAAGCGAGCCTTCTTAGATTACAAGAAGAGCGTTGGATTAGAGAGGTGAGGCTGCTCATCAAAAAAGGAGTGAATGAACGTATGGTAACATCTTCCAGCGCAGGGAGGGTAAGAGAATCGACGATACTCGAAGAGGAAGCCTCGGTGTCGTAGAATTTAAGCTGTAGAGAACGAAGTTGTGTGACTTTAGTTTCGTTGATTTGATTGACATTTACGGGGTCTATGCTGCTCGTGCTATAGGCGAGGCTCGTAATGCCAGAGGCGCTGAGCAGTACTTGCGGGACATGGCTCAAATTCCAGCTCGTTTCTTTATAGCGCGCTAATTGACCCCAGGGAAATATAACTGAGACGCCATCAGGACTAGATTCCGTATGCAGCTGAACCTCGCGCAGCTGCGGTGCTACCTCGAAGGCATCGATAGAGGTAGTAAGTTCCCGCACCCGAAGATTCAGCGACATGAGCCCCGAGAATCGGCCCTTTGCTTGGAAGGTGATGTAATGAAGATGAGATGAGTGAACATCCATCGTGACGGCCTTCCATCGTTGAGAATGCGAGAGAAGACATTTAAGCAAAGGGTGGATCATGTCGGAGTCGAACTTGGGAGCGTAGAGGTAAAAAGAGAGGGCAGCACCTGCTGAGCGCGCGAAGAGTGTTTCTAGAGCTGCCCTTAATTTGAAGTCCCTTCTCCGTAACTTCGAAGAAAGGGAGATGAAAGGTAACCTGCACCATAGATCGGGAGTAGCGAGTGCAACATCTCTCCAGTAGCTGCAAATATGCCCTGTGATCCACAGCGGCCCCTTTCGTCTCGAGCCATCATCCTCTACGAGCTCCATGAATATTTCCCTCACTAATTCTGGAGGTAGGCGGCGAACAGACGATAAGATGGCGCAATGTTGCGCATAAACTTTTTTATAGCTCTTACGTCTTCGCGCAGCTAAAGTTGTAAGCGGTTGATTGGAATTCTCCTTTAGGCGCTCAAGTTCGAGTGAGGCTTTGCTGATGGTATCAAGGATGCGGGGAATGTCGATCTCTAGAGGTGGGCGGTTGGATTGAAGGAGAGACGGAGCTGGAGAAGCTAGCCGATGCGATCGGGCTCCTCTGGGAAGGATATTCGCCATAATTTAAGATATATAAGTTTCTGTAGCTCCCTTATGTTAGTAATATCAAACAAGGTGGACAGTGAACGTACAGGATAAGTTATTAGTTGGAGGACATGCAAATGCGAGGGTGGGAGATATCCTAAGAGGTGCGGACGTGGTTATGTACCAACTTTAGTATGGCTCTATGCTTTTTGTAGGCAAAGGCCAAACACCTAAGCATCTGGTCACGACAGATATTGATCCACTTCCAAGCAATTTGACAGAATAAAGCGCTCAAAACAGATGTATCATTTCTTGATCTGGAAGCATTCAATGCAGGAGGCCTGTCAGTCAGTCATTGTTCGCTGTTCGAGCGGCAGACCAGAAGAAAACGCACGGTGATAGATGGAGGTTTGCGCCTCATCTTGCATCATGCCATCAAGAGCCTGCGGATTTGTTCCGATCTCACGTTATTTACGGTGCAGTAGCAGTGTAATTAACGCGCAGAGGGATATATTGTGCGAACGCGACGCGGTCACGGGGTTGGACGGCATCAGGTCAACGTGTCGTTAGAAGGGAGATTACGCTGGATGTCATTCGTGCTAAGGTGAGCGGCTATTCATGAACGTAAGGTGGAGTCATAAACGGATGGAAAGGTCGCTGTGCGGTGAAGCGCAGTTCCTAGCCTGGCCGTAAGAACGAAGTCAGTGGATTAGCATGCGAAAAGAGTGATGCGCAACTGGACCCGCCATATGCTGGTAGTTGTTCGTGAATACCTGGGCCCATGTGGCGGGATGGCTTCATGATGGATGACTTCCACCTCCGCGGATTCCTACGTCGTGTTGTGTTTGACCGAAAGCACTGCATTTTGAACCTGCATTTATAAGTGTGAAGCTTTTCAGAGAGGGGTGGGCCAGAATTGAGGCGTGCAAGCGAGGGAAGAAAAATTTTCTATAGCTTCTAGTCAAGAAAGCGCATGGTTCTTCCGCTCCTTATAATAGATTAAGCATTATTCGCTCGCAGAAATAGAAATTGAGAGCGCAAGCAAGTTGTGAGGCTAGACTCGGAATGCACTTGACGATGAACGTTTATCCAATCCGTGGAAGTGCTCGGCATGTCAGATGCGGCGGTCGTGGAAGTAAAGTGGATCCGCGCTGTCGAGTATAGGATACGTAAGCACAAGCAGTACTTGGACAATACGGAAGTCTTTTGCAGGTAAACATAAATATCTGCACCTGTATTCTCAGCCGAGTGCGTCGGCATTAGCATATTGCGTAAAGAGAAGAAGCTGAATACACTATGTGTCAGCGCAGCGAGAATACAGACTCGAGTCTGAATCTCTGTAAACGAGTTCCAAAGGTGTATTATAGTCGATCCATAACCGCCATCAAACAGGCGCCAAGGAAATCTTCCGCTGTTTTAATAATTTCGTCATCTCAAGTTTCAACTCGCAGAACAACAAAATAGACACACCACCTCCTGAAAGTCAAATTTGTTATGCCTCTTCAACTCAATGATGGAAATGATTTATGACTGATCGAGCATCCACCGATATGCATCACGGGCGCGTCGGGAGGGACATAAACCGGATATGCGCGCAGACATGATTGACAGTATTTCGAAATTTTGGCTCTGGATTGAACGTAAGTCTGCTGGTTTTGAATGTAAGTGGGAAATTTACCGGTGCCTGGTTTTTACGTTTTCGTTGTGAGTACAAGAAGCCACTAATCAGACTCGCCATCCTGGAAGAAATCACAGAACCATCTGTATTGGGCTGAGGCTGGTGCTGGTGAGCTGAGTTTCGAAGATACAGTATGGTGGGAAGAGAGAAGACAGAGCAGGTGCGATTCGGTGGTATTCAGTAGAAGGTAGTTCAGCGGAGGGAAGAACGCGGAGGTGACTCACGTACTTGGACAGCGCCGGCAGTGCATGTGTGCACAGAGGGGCTGCAGGTCGATACATGACATTGATGATCGAACGGGCCGCTCTAAGAGGCCTTTGAATTCGTGTAAGTGGAGGTTAGGTTGCAGAAAGGTATCCAGGATATCATCCACTGCTAATTCGATACGACACGCTCCTGGCAATACATGTCGCCTTGAAAAATGAACGAGAACAGTGTCAAAGCGCTCCCAGTTCACCGAGGGATCATTACAGCAGGAAGCTACTTTTGCTGCTGACTTCCATTGAGGTTAGCCGTCTTGCCAGTTCCAAGGAGGCCAACCTTTCAAGACGCTTCATGGATTATAGTGGTCATGTATGAACTAGGAGAAAATCAAGGGGTAACACGGGCGGTGACTCGATAGCCGTATAACTCCAAATTCTTGTTTGCCCTTGTGTAGTGTTACAAGTAATTACTTCCATCGGCCCCCTAGCTCAGTGGATTAGAGCGTGTGATTCCAGTAATGGAACATCCACAAGGTCATCTGTTCGACTCAGGTGGGGGTCATAGTTTTTAGTTTTATTTTCTAGAATCCTCCAGTCTGAGGCTATTATTTTTGGCTTAGCGGCGGTCGTGCATAACAAAGATAAATATGGTTTCGACGGCCTCTTCGCCGACGATATCCGTTCGACTCCCGTGGGGGTTATCATACTCGAACCCTGCACGTTTCTACATCGATATTTATATTCCTTCTTTCCTTTGATGTTCGTTCTGGTGAACTATTTTTTCCAAGAGCACGCACCAGGAGTTCTCTGCTCACTTAGTTTATAAACCTACTTCAAACCGGGTACCATGTGTACTAGTGAACGCTATTGACTCAGCAGTTTCTCCGAAACACGTGACAAGCCTGTCAGGACCTAGCGTTCACTCATGTGTACTGCCTGAAGGATGCCAAAAGAAACGTGGAAATATCGGCAAGGTAAGTTTTCTCCAGGTTGCTTTGATAGCTGTGACCATGAATCAGCTGATCACTGAGACGTGTGTGCAGGCGTTTGCTCGTATGGTTCACCCAACCAGCAAGTTTTCCTGCATGCTCCTACCTCAATTGCTTCACTCGACGTCTAACGTAATGTACCTAGACAAATTCTAACATTCAATCTTCATTTCTCGTCGCTCGCTTCCTAGTTTCATTATCTCGAACACCAGCGACGACGACAATCGATGGTGGAACCACGCCATTTTGGAACACCTCCCGCAACAGAAATCTGCACTTCTGAACCCCCTAAAGCGGGTTGAACTACAACACTCGTCCAAAGCACAACGAACCGTGGACATTGCGAGGTCGGACGGCGAGCCCGCAGGCCTGGTTTGGCTTATATGAGAGGTGACGATAGGGGAGGTAGAGGAGAAGGACGCGCACCGAGCGGTTTCCAGGGAGGGCGCAGCCGATTTATCTCAAGCTCAACTGGTACGTATCTGTTGCACTTTTCTCCTCGACATTCAACCGAGCCCTCCAACAGATTATACTTAGGTGCTTATGCAATGTTAGACGATATCGCCCCGAAGATTCTACAGCGCTTAGAGGGCAAGCGTGTGACCTTGGTTTGGTTATGTGCGAGAAATAAGGGCAGGAAAGGAGAACGAAAAGGAGGGCGATTGGTGGGGAGGGCACACTAGGATTCGATACGCTTTATGGCCACTTGACTGTTACGTTTCAATGTCTGTTGCACTTTCCTCGTCCTCAGAGAAACTAATCTCTGAACAGACCACATAGATATGGAATGCTACAAGTTGACAACGTCCTCTCCTCCCCGCATACTTAGTGCTAGAGTCTCCCCGCCTATATCCCCTCGTTTTAAGTGATATTCTGCGTACCCTTAACCAGAGCATAGCGGTATGAAGTTGTTGTAACATCGCAACATTGGGCATACGAGCCTACTTCAAGCGGCTGCCTCCCTAGGACTCGCGATGAAGAGGGGCGAAGTCACAAGGGGTTTGTTGCGTTGATGGTTCAACGCGTTTATCTCCTCAAGGTACGTGCTTGACTCTTCTCGCCATCAGGTAACTGAACAGACCACTTCCCAGCGGTTTCCTTGCCTCCCTACCCGATACTGGGCCGCCGCCGCCTATTCTCTCGTTCAGTGTATCCTTCTGTACACTCTTAGCCATAGCATGGCGCTTATAGGATGTTATGGTCCTGGGAAGTCAACTGTGCGAGCCTAGTTCGAGCAGTGATCTCGTGAGAGGAAGTTGTGGCCGAAGAACAAGAAGTCGAGGTTGCGCACACATTGTTACGTTGTGGTGGTATCCCACATGTACGTGCTTGCTGCACTCCTCTCTCCCTTTCAACAACCAATCTCTCCAGCAGACCACACATAGTGGATACATTGACTCCAACTCGCTACTCGTCTCCTCCCACTCATCGAGCTCTTCCATGCAGTCTCTTGGTGCTGAGACCTCCTCGTTATGGCTCCCTACCCTCGACGACATTGCCAGTGGCACCATCGTTGATGATAGCTCCACATCGTTTCACAGCGACGACACCGCGTAGTCGCCCATCCAGGAGCTAAGATCCAGCTTTCCCTATCTATACTGGTGTGACAGTAACGCTCCTCTAGGCTTCTTACTGCAGATGCAGGGAGCGAACGACTCCCAGTTGCTATATGCTGTGTCGCGCGCACACTTCCCTGATTGGGCGACTGGATATTCTCCACTCCGAGACTCCAGGGGCTCTAGCACCCGAGCTGCGTACTCGTCTATCGAGGATATCGATAGTCGATAACCAGAAAGTTCGATTGTGATGTTTGAGCCTCAAGAAGGTGAAGGTATTGGTATTGAGGAGGAAGTGGGCCGAGAAGGAGACGAAGAACAGGATGAAGACGAGGATGAAGTATAGGAGGAAGGGGGCCGAAGAAGGAAAAGACATATAAGGGCGAGACCATGGCATGTCGAGTGGTAAGTATCTGTTGCGTTGTCCTCGTCAGGTAATAACCGATACGTTAAGCAGACTACTTGACATCTACAACTGCGTAGCGGACGCTTCCTGTGGATCCCCGAACGCTCCATTTGCCTCACCGGAAGACATCCAATATGTGAGGATATCGCTCGTCAAAGGCGCACCCGGCTCATCCTCATTATTGTGCAGGTCCCCAGTACCGGTAGTTCCTCTGCATCCTTGACGAAGCTCACGCTGCCGACTTCAGGATAACGCACAGTTACCGAACGATCTCCAGATCCTAATCCTGTAACCCACCAAAACAAGCTTCCCCCGAGCATCTTCGTTCACGCACACGTTCTCAGCCCCTGCGGCTTCTCAGTATCGTGCGTGCTCACAATCTGCATATCCGGAAGGGGTTCAATTTGTCTACGCACGTAGAGGCATCGAATACCGATAGCCTGCACATTACAGAGCGATAACTCTTCATCGACAGCTTCCCCCGCGCATCCTCATTAATGCATATGTTCTCAGCGATGGAACCTACTATTTACCCTCCATGGCGCTGAACTTATCTATGCGGAATCTATCCGGTCTGCTATTCCGAACTATCAAACAACCTTCAGGTGATAGGGCTGTCGTTAGTCAGCAAAGCTCATCCCCGTGCATCCTCTCAACATGGGAGTCCTCAGCTCCTACATCTCCCGCTATTCCTCATTATAGCTCTCTTCATCACCAGCCCCCTATATCGCATCCGCCAGGAAGGTTCAACGCTGCTTACTATCTCACCACCATCTTTGCGCTTTTGATGTTCAACGCCAATTCATAGTGATCTTCATCCACCTTTGCATTGGCTGTTCGTCGCAGCTGGATGGAATGAGCCACTATACTGCGTTCAACGCATCACGGTGCACAGATCTTCTGGCGCACCGCTGAAAAGTTCGAAAGCCTGCAGTCGTGCTACCTCTGTAGCTTCATCCCTTCCAGTCTCTGATATTCTGCGCATCTCCTCATCTTCACCATCGGCATCCCAGCCTCTGGCATTCGATCTCATACTGCTCTAGCTGCGCTGGCAGTGCTCTACCTAGCATGTCCAGATGTCATTCGACTTTCCCATGAATCAATGTACCCATCCAGTTGACGCTCAATCTGCCTACTCCAATATCTCCAACATCTCCAACAGATTGCACTCCATCTAAGCTGCCAGTCTCCGGCGTTAGTTCTCCATCGCTCGATGCATACGGACTATGCCCTTCCCGCGTCCTCCTTTGGCGCTGTTCAAACAGCGGCTCCCGATGGCGCGTTAATCCACCGCGCAACGGTTGCCCAGTTTGTTGCTCTAGGTGGAGTATCCGGAAGAGCTCTTACCCTTGCAACTTCTGTTGCATCTCTCTGTCCGCTCTGGATCTGTGGACATGTTCCCGCCTAAACCGTCTGTATCATAGTGGCTGGGGCTCGATTGACCGTACTCCCATAGCTGTGCACTATTCGCTAGAAACCCTACTTTCACGACGCCTAGTATTTTGCAAACAGATTTATTCCTATCTAACCCGCCAATACCGCAACGACTGGCGCTAAGTCGGCATGAGTGCTTTGCGTCCCAGCTGCACTTGTTCATGGGGCTCAGCCTGTGCACAATGATCAATGCCTCTACTTTCACAAGCTGGAGGGATCGAAGCCAATGCCCCGGTCTCAAATAGACTCTTTCCGCCTTAACCACCAGTTTTGCTACTGTTGGTTTAATACATTTCGTGCCTCCATGCAGCTCTGCTCCTTTCATAGCATTCAACACTAACCACATTAGCGTCCATCAACCAGGCAGTGATTGGTATGATATTTCTTAGGCAGCTGGGAGGGCAGGAGCTGGTGTGTTGCATCAGGTATGTCGCGGCGAGGCTATGTTGCATGAAAAACCTGCATATTCCGTGGTTTGAAAGCATGCGCTATTTAAGGCAAAGCACTAGCTCTCTTGCTAATTCTCCTTGTGTGGCTCTTTGCCTCCTCACCGTACCTATGCTTTCATTTTGGTTTTCGTCACCAACGTTCGCTGGGATTGATTCTGCATAATGTTCTAGGTGTACATCTTTCGGTGGCGGGGCCCTGGCTTACCCTGAGATGCTCTCGAGAGAGGTCTTCTGGCTAGGGCCCCACTGCGCCTTACGTCATCGATGCTGCTAGTGTGTTCTGCTTCGCCTCGTTGTTTTGGTTGTTTCCCTATTATCATGCTGGGCTGCTGGGGCTCCGCTATGCGTGCCGTTCCACGGCACAGCGCTAATTAGCTGAGCCTTTTGGTATATCAGTTTTTTTTTCCTAACTATTGGCGTTAGTTCACTGATGTCGTGCTAGCGCCTCGGCTCCCCCCCCCTCCCCGTCTACTTTTCTCGTATCGCTTTGTGCCGTGCGCACCCCCTTTCATCCCCACAGCTGTACATGTTTAGCGCACTTCTTAGAGTTCTCTTGCGCCCACCATGTTAGACTTCGGCCAAGTCAGTAGCTGCGGTCCCTGTTGCGATTTGCGAAGACACCGCGAGGATGGCAATGCAATATCTTCGTGCCGGATATCTGATGCCTCAGGCCTCAGACTCCATGTGTTTCGTTTCTGAGGGGTTCGTCCGTAATTTACACTATCAGTTCCTCAACACTGAGCGTTGGATCCTTGCCGTTATCCAACTGCACATGGTCAATTAACAAAGTTGTGAGACATCTGTACGCCCTCCCCGAGTTGGCTACTGGTGCCCGACCCTTTTTATTCTCTTGTTCTGGGATATCTCCTTAGCTTCACCGGCAATGTCCTAATTTGAGGTGTTGATTCTACGTGCTTATCAGGCGCGCGGCCGCGCAAGTTCTGTACTCCTTTGACTCGTTACTCTCGGTTCCGTGTTTGGTTTTCCCTCCCCGACGTCGGCTGAAGAAGCGTCTCTAGCATCCTGAGCTCATGACGGAGGGAGGCTTGAGCTAGTGGCGGAACATGCACCACTGGGTGCTCTACCTGCCTAAAGAATGGTCATTGATTCATGTTAAGGTTAAACACCTATGAACTGGTGGTGCAAGCCGCCTGTTGTCTCATTCTGGGAGCGCGATTCCCTATTGAAGCTGTCATCGATTACGATCAGCTCGAAGCCACCAGCGTATCAAGCTCCTTCCAGATTCTGGCGACTAGAGTTCATACTGATCCTGCATTCACACTGGAGGAATCTGCTGCGTCGAGTTGGCTATTTTGACGTAAGCTTCATGACACATTTGCACAATTATAATCTGTCGTCAACACCTTAACGTCCCAATGTAACCTGTTACTTATATATCCTCTCTTCTGAAAGTTTCCCGACCTCTGCCGACCTCCAACCTACAAAAGGTGAAACCTCCTTCCCATGCTGATGCTCTCTATCACCTCCCTCTCGCGCCATCTCATTTGAAAACCCCCACCTGCTTCGATCGCGGAGCTAATGGCTCAGTATAATAGTGCTCTCCTTCTATCGTTTGATCCTTCTTGCTTCCGCCGGGTTGGTGGTTGAAGAAATCCAGCTGCTTGGGCTCGGAGGCCAATGCATGCACCTCTTCCTGAGTGAGAATCCAGCACCGCGACAGGCTCAACCTCTGACCACGGCACCCATCTTGCTCAAGGTGATAAGTACTAGACTGGACTATGCCAGGGCATTGTTCTTCTGACCCCTTCAAACGCTCCTTGAACCATTCATTAGCAAGCTGAAGCCAGGAAAATCCAGCGTGAACCGGTGAACAAGCACGGTATGAAAGAGTTTTGCGGGTCGAGATAAAGAGAGGCGTGGGCCAAGGGGCATTTGGATGTGCCTCGTAAGCCGCTTCACTGGCGCCGTGCTATGGACTATAAGAGCGTCCTTGATGCCGCACACTAGGTGTATGCGTGGGCGGGATGTCTTAACAAAGTGTCCCATCATCTACACGGCGGGTCTTTTATGGAGCCATGGAGGCTCGTTGGGACGGCCGCCAGTGGTTCGATTCATCGCATGGTCTAGCGCAGTATGCTATCCTTCATTGTTTGCGCACAGTTTCCGGGCGAACCTTACTCATATATGCGGCTTCATAAACATACTTGACTCAAGCAGAAACAGGAAATTAGATTGATATAGACAGGCACAGCGAACAAGACATCGGTGTGCAGCTAGAATTGCTTTCGAAATTGTGTCTACGTACGTGCTGAGATCAGTAGTAGGTAATGTCCCAGTGAGTTCCTTCATCCTACAGAACATCAAGGTCAATAAAGTTGTCGGCAAAACACACTTTTGCACGTACACAATATATATTCCCGCTCGCAGCTTGCCACTGCGGATATCCATCCGCTCGATTTGCAATCTTCGTGAACGTGTTGGTAATGTAGCTGTCCACCATACTCGCATGCCTGACGTCAACTTTGTATCCATTGGCATGGGAGTATGTTCCGCTTGCGTGCCCAACCTCTGTGCCTCCAGTAATGACGAGCGAACTGGCTCCAGAGGCCTTCTTGAGCGTAATGACGCCATCGACGGTGCCAGATAGGATGCCTTGATAAGAAGTGCAAGTGGGGATGGTTCTAATATTGTCCGTAAGCCTGAAATGCAAGTACAACCTCTGAAGCTGCTCTTTACCTATCGGTGCAGCCTCCGGTAGAGGATGCCGTGATGCCATTTGGAATCAAACGGGCTTCAGCCTGAGCCTGAGTAAGAGGAGTACCAGAACGAAGTTCCACTATCCCAGCAAAGGAAGTACCGAAAGAAAGAAACGTGAACATAGCAACGTTGAAGAACTATAGTGGATGAGTGGAATTAGGTTGTTAAGCATTATATCGCTTGTAATTGATGTACCTTCATGATGGTGACCCTGACAAATAACAGCGAAAAGGCATCCCGTTTTATATCGCCTTTGCATCAAGTTACGTTCCATAAAGAGCAGAATAGAAGAATGTACTACTTGTGCTCCAAGACATCGAAGGTATTTTGACAGCATGGCTTGATTCGCGCCCTTCTGTACACCATGCGATGTTGGAGGCTGTCAACGATTTGCATGAGGGTCGTTGGCATTGTCTGCATCTTGTGCACGCTTTAATTGGAGCTAACTTTGTTTGAACGCGGTTGGGAAGAGATAGCATGATGGCGACGAGAACTGTCGCTAGACGTTGGATATATACACCAGATATAGAGCAAGATGGGATGGTGGGGGGGATAGGTAATGAAGGAAGTCAGAACTCAATGTGAAGTCACCGTGAAAGTTATGTACTGCTCTGCTCTCACGTCGGGACTCGGTTGCAACTCAGCACAAATTTGCACAGGTACTAAATTATAATGCAAAGCGTGAGAACGTTATCTCCGGACGAGGAGGATCCCGAGCCTCTGGCAGCCCGAATCTCTGGCCCCTACATCTTTCTATGGGAGGCAAGCCCCTTGCCCCACTGTTACTTGATATAATCTACCTTATAAAGAACTTAGCAGGAGATCTTACTAGTAGTTTATGTCAGATGGCTTTCCTGTTAAAATGAAAGTGCATGCCTCGTAGTCGATCACAAAGCCGTGGATTCGCGCTTGACCTCGGTGAGCTCGATAGGCAAACGAATGGGTAACTACATCTCAAGTAAACTGCGGAATGCCACAAAAATGCAAGTATTTAGTAGAATAACCAAAGTGATACACCCAATGATCCGGCGTGCATCGCGAAACGCTCGCAAATGAGCGCCCATTATTCCAACATTTCCAATGCGCGACCTCGATTCACGGCTTTATTTAATCTCAGAATATGAAAATGTAATATTCATCGGACAACTAGCGTGTCCGAAAATCAAATAAACCCGAATACAGAATCAAAAATCTGGAGAGCTTACAACTTCGTACAAAAAGTATCGACATACTCAAACACAAACGAAAACAAAACAAAGATACGTATGTACAAAGTAGAAATGAAATAGAAATTGTGGATTCGTGGTTATGCCCTACCTAATTTCAAAGTATTGCTACCGCTACCGGCCTACTATTTAGGTGGGATAATGGATAACTACTACAGCGTTGGTGGGTCCGTTGGTTGACACTGTGGTGGTCAATCGATCCTGATAATCGTTCACAACACTCCAATATACAGGCGGAGCTGTCTGAGCCACGGTGCGGAGATTGATATTGTACATGGAAGTATTCCCGCGGGGATAGTTGGCATCTTGTACCGTATTGTACACCTCCAGCGTCTCCGTTGCCCATAAAAGCTCTGGACTGTTCTGGAGATATAATCCGTAAACCTGGATATTCGTGAAGAAGCAGTAGTAATTGAAGTAGCCGCCCGAAAAGCTAGAGAGTGTAATGCTCCCATCCAATCGCTGGTTTGTGGCAACATCAACAAGCGTGGTGTAGTACACCTGCGTTGTTGAGACATACCAGACTGCGACTGAAAACTTGGGACCGCCTCCTGCAGCGGACGGGCCCCACTGCAAAACAGGCTGCAGGATAGCGTTTCCACTTCCCGGTTCGATGGAATTGAACCAGAATAAGGTCTGACCACTATTCACCGCGGGAGGTGCTGGGACTAACCACGACGTCGTGAACGACGAGATAGGACTGCCGGCAGTGTTATACCAATAGGCATAAGTCGCCCATCCGTTAAAATTCTCTTCGAGTGAGCTGCGCTTCACCTGCGAGCTTTGAGGTGCTGAATGCAACACCTTTCCATCTTTGTCAAGGAGAAGGATGGCGTCCGCAGTGTGGCGAACCGCACCACCAGGAGGCACGAAGTGGACCTGGGACTTGGGACGCAAGCCGCTGGGAGTGAGAACTTGCTCCACGGCTGCATCAGGTGTCGATGCTGGGTATGCATGCGTCAAAGACGCGAAAATGCTGAGGATAATGAAGAACAAAAGAGAGCGCATTGTGTTCGCAGAAGGTATGCTTGTTCTGCAGATTACGCCTGCTCAACGACAAGCTTTTATTCTCGAACGCAAGATGCCACCATCCGGATGTAGACAACAGCCACGTTTGACAGAAATTCCATGGATGCAGTCTTATGACATGTTAGGTACCTCGACACGATAGCCAAGGACGCATTTCAAATGAGCAAAAGCATGTGTGACACGCGTTTTAACCAGAGCACCTTTCGTGATCGGAAGAGATTCCATCCCTGTACGTATGTTTGACGTAAGTATATTTGAAATTTGATTCTATATGTCCCAAGATATATCGTAGTGTGTTGGCAAATTAGAAGGCGAATGGTGAAAGTATTCAGGTGAATATTTCGTCAAAATGCCGAAGGGGAATGTCAAGAGCTAGACAAATATCGCTAACGTAACAAGAGTGCATCTATTCCCAACCCTGTGGATAAATGCCAAGGGGAAAATGGATAATCAGCTCATCAATGAAAAGAAATAGTAAGGAGAAATTTATATTTTCAGAATCTAGAAAGGCCTTCATATAATAAATCAACAGCTTTTGCGACTCTTCCAATATGAATGTCTCGTTATCAGCCGAGAATAATCCCGCAGAAAAGTTGAACCTAAGTTGGAGCAATAGAACTGCCTCCGAAACACGCTTGTCTGTACCTTCAAGTGACAAGAACTTTTGGATTTGAATATGTTTAAGAAGCTACGAAGGAAAAATCAGAAGCCGGAAAATACGGATATCAAAAGCGTACAAGAGATGTGTTCCAGTTCCGAGAACTCTATGTCAATGTAATACCACTGTCGTTTCTTGCATTCATTGTGTATGGTTCAATGTTTTAGTCTAAGCCACTAGTGGAGATATTGTTTGAGCGAATGTCAGTGTATCACCGCGGATACGCTACGTACTTCAATAATGCCAGGAAGAATATATTTTGAAGCAGATGATAAAAAAGTAACATTTCCTTACGGACTGATTAGCCGGCTAGGTGTCCCCAGTGATAATTATCGCGGGCGATCATGATCGAATTCGAAGCGCTATCTGACAAGATATCGAAAGGGCAGCATAATCGTTATTATTACACTCGAAATCGAGAGGTCTTGCTTATTGTGGATGGCAATGGTGTGTATTATAGTCATTCAAACACCATGCGTGGATATGCATGGACACACAGCGCTGCGTGGAGTGCTTGAGGTGTGCTGCAAAACAGCGGATCGGAGTGGATATTGTGAGGCGAAGACAGAGAGCCCAATGCAGCTACCGTGTTTACCCAATATGCCGTAAAACATGCAATTGATCCTTCCAGGAATCAGAACGGGATCAAGATTTACAGCATTAGAGTATATGTTTTTTTTTAGATTCTGGCTCCTGTGCCCACTAGGAATGCAAGCAACCATTGAACGATGAATAATGAAAGGCGCATAACCGAAACGACAAGAAATGGATACATTTCAATGGAGGCAACTGTCCTAAAGTAATTACTTCAATTTATCAGTGTCACTGCATCTTGAAGCACTTAGTATATGTTTGCTCCAGTCGTTTCCGATGTTGGGAGCAGCGTATATGGTCCACCCGAGATGAATCTCTAGAAGTTTTTCCGAAAGTCGACGAAGATAAAGAGGACGAAATTACACCTGCGGAACTATCGCCTGTTGTGCGAGGTTCAGCTCCGAAGGCGCTGGGTTTTGTCGATTATTAATGGCGATGGAGAGGCAATGGAAGCAGACGTACGTGATATTGCATGTGTGGATCACATCAAGGACGCGGCCATCATGCAGAGAAGTATGCGACGACTTTTCAAAGCACATTACTGCCAAAACTGAAACCAGAAAGCTACTATTAAGGCCCGAGGATCCATCTAACGCCACACCGAGAGCTCATAAGAGCCACGGATCTTGGTAGTGATACGAGAAAGAATTTGCATCCGACCGAGCACGCGATAATGTAGATTAGAGCCAACTAGATCTCAGAAAGCGCCGCTGAGAGGACATCCAGAGAAGCTGATTCAGGAAGAGCAATAGTAAGCACCATAGGTGCTTCATGTGCCTTGCTAGGATAAATAAGTTTAAGGGAGACAGTCAACTGAAACGAGAATAACCTGGAGCGTAAATGAGCCTCACATAAATCACAATGTTAAAATAAAATAAATAAGGATGGACCTGTTTTCCTCATACCAATCTGGCCGCTAAGTCTCTCTCTCTTTCGGGTGAGCCTTTGACCTCAACTCCGGAAGAAATTTGACGAATGGTTTGATGTCCAGCAGCAAACTCATTACACATCTTCAAAGAAGTAACAGGAGTTCTGGGTGAACATCTTCTAAGTGAGAGTAAGCAGAAAACTATGCCTATGATGGGCGGAAGCAGTTGGTGGTTCGCTGTAAGGTACGGGAGTCGGGAGTTGGAACCAAATCAGGATATCATAATTATATTTACGTACGCCTTGCTCCTATTTGTTCGCGAGTCTGTAGTCAAAGCAAAGACATCACCAAGGTGGATTCATCTTGTTATAGGCCAAGTCTAACGAAATTTGCAATTGAGTTTCAATTAAAGTAAGGACTTACTCAAGTAAGTCTGGTTCTACACAAATTTTATGCTAAATCTATCAAAGACAAGCTTGGAAATAAAAATGCAATGTTGACTATATTGATAGGAAGTATCCAGAGGAAATAAGAGGAACTGAATAATAGAATAAAGAAACTATGAAGAATTGAAAGAATGCAGGTCCTGGTTTCAAGGTCCAAGGTATTGTTCAACTGTTGATACTGGAAATAATATGTCCACAAATTTTTATTTCAAAGATGATGGTAGAATTGAATGAATAAAATGCAATATCAACCAGGGGAGAGGGTGCAAATTCAAGATTAGAGATACATTGATGAGGCATAGCAGAACCAATTTGAAATATGGAATGTGGGCCAGTCAAGCAGAGAAAGCAGAGCTGAGTGCCAATGGAAAGTTAGTGTCAACAGAAATAGGCTCTCAGTGTATGTTTTGAAATTGTGTTTTCCAGCAGGTAGAAAGCAGCAGTGCTCATTATCAGCCTCTTGATTCAACTAAGCTGAGAACTGCTGAAAATTTTGCCCACTTGATTTGTAGGTCCATGGCCCATAGGCTTTGTCTTGCAATTCCCATGATATAACAGCCTGGAATCACACTCTTAGCCTTATTTATGACACTTTCCTCCTGCACCACACTTTCCTCTTGACATCACACTTTTCTGGCTACATTGCACTCTTGTTAGATAATAATGTAATAGCATTAACACTTTGTTAGTATAGACTTGATATAACACTATACATTTGGCAGAGCACTTGACATTCTGACAATCTAAAGGCCTGATGAAGAAAAAGCCATATACTCTTACCTACATGCTCATCAGCACAAGTAAAGTAAACTGCTGCCTCCTCATAATCAAGCTCATGTGGCATGAGCATAACATAGACCTATGGTGCTGCAATATTGTTGATCATTTACATGAGTCCAGCACAGACTTTCACAGAGGGAATGAGAAGATGCCATTAACATCTTCATTGAGGGGATATGTGAACTCAAATGTCAAAAGCAGTTGCACCTGTTACCTTTCTGCAGTCAACCTAAAGTGCATCCTGAACCAGGATTAGAAATTTAAGACTTAGTATTACTTGCAAATAGTTGGTGGCACTGGCAAATCAAAAATGCATCAAACAGCAAACTTTATGTGGCTAGTTGAGTGCCAGGAAGTAATTCAAGTTATCAAGGATGAGTAGGTTACAGGAGGAAGGTTGCAGAACATAGCCACATGGTGTTCAAAGAATCAAAAAAAAAAAAAAAAAAAAACACAGCCATATCTTCATCAATTTTCAAAGATGTGTCCAGCCAAGATGCATTTGCAGCATGTAATAAGTAGTAGGCACTGTCAAGCAAGATACATAACACAAAGAGAAATATAAGATTGACAAATTAGAAGGAAGAAGTTTAAGAAGCCACACAACACAGCATATATGATGTATATTGAAAGAAAATTAAACAAGAGCAATGCTCCACAATGAGTCAACTCATGATCAAACTGAGGACCTTCTGTGAACAATTTAAACCTAAGGCCCATTGTCAGATAGATGTGATAACCAACTATGCCATCAACCTATGTGCAACCTATCCAGCAAGGCACTGTCCTCTGAGGTCTTGTCCACCAACACTTGTTTAAGCACCTGCATATGCTTGAAGAAGGGCATGCTGTAACAGTGCTGATACTCCTTGAGATTGTTGATGTACAGACTGTGCACTCTTCCCCTCTTATACACCCCATCCTCTCCCCCCATCTCTATGCTAACTGCCTCTCTGTAACTCTGAACATAATCAAGGGTGTGAGCAGGATTGATGAGATTGTAGAGACAGTTAAGAATAGATGTAGAGATAGCTGGCAGCCATGAGAGTAGTTGGCAAGATTATTTGGATGGGAGAACAAAGGGCTGCCACTGGAAGGGATATAAGAACTCTGATGTACAGGCTTCCATTATGATACCTGGAAGGAAAAAAGTGCATGAAGAATCCTAGTAGAAAAACAGACAGAAAAGACACACACTGATCAGGCATCATAAACTTCCCTTCCAATGGATTCATCAAATTGTCCTCATTAGTCTTCTTGCTTAAGGCTCTAAGCTGCCTCTTCAACTGCTCTATGCTCTTCACCTCCTCTGGCTCTGGATCCCCAGCTCTTCTGGCTCTGGATCCCTAGCTCCTCTGGCTCTGGACCCCCTGCTTCTCTTGTCTGAAGTCCAGGAGGTCTTTATCTAATGGCAGTACTCAATGAAGGGCATGGACAAAATGTCCCACCATATAACAGCCAGCAAGACAAGTTAAAATGTGCCTATAGCAGAGCAGAAAAACCTGATAGCACAATATATAACACAAGAAGCAGGATAAGACAGATGTGATGCCAGAAAGCATCCAGCACTAACAAGCTTGGTCACTCCTCCAGGTGCAGAATACCAATCTCCAGTGCCTGATCCTTTAGATGCCCAGTGATGCCCCAAATTCAATCCCAATTGCACATGCTCAAGTTTCCTGTGAACAATCTGAAATATGCTCACCACAGCATCCTCCCATTGCCCTTCCCATCTTTTCCAACCCCCACATCACCCTTTCCCCATGCCTCTACCTGTCATATACAGAAAACCAGATCATACTTCTGACATTCTTCTGACCATCCCTGACCCTTTTCTGATATTTCCAATTATTATAATACCCCATTTCTCATCCACCTTGTTACCATTTCTATATTGAAGAATACCTGGATTCTTATCAGAACAATATTTCTATTATGAACATTTCCAATATCCTTCTGCTCCTGAGATTCCATTTCTGACACTTATTATGATACTCAGTTCTATTATGATTCTGTTGTTACTAGTTATTATTCTCCAATTAGTTATACAATTAACTATCAATGTATTTAAGTAGCTAGTTCTTGTCCTGTATCTGCAATTTGAATATCAACTAAGATATCACATTCCCTCTGCTTAACTTCTGAAGTCTTGCTCATCTTCCAACCTTCCAACTTCCTTCTGACCCTCTTCCTAGCTGACTTAGGTCAGTTAGCCTCTCTCTCTAATCTTTGGTACTATCTTCTGACATGTGGACCACACTTGAAGTTGAACCCTCAAGAACTGGAAGGGCACAGCACATAAGCTGAAGCCAACAGTTCTTACTTGTTAGCATTACAGTCAGAAATCCTTCTGACATTACTTCCAACATTTTTCCTATGTAGCACTATCATAGCCTACAACCTCTAGTTCCTAATTTAGTTTGGAAATGAGTCTTGACATTACCAAGGTGTTCCATTCCTCTGCCCTGCACCCAAACAGGAAAGGGCCTGGCAGGAGAAGTCATAGCTTCTCAATCATGATGTGTTGGAATGCCAGGGAGTCCATGTATGTCAGGAGGAGGCTATGCAAAGGCTTGATAATCCCCAGGAGGGTGATAAGGGTGTGCAGGGAGAGGTAGGCAGAGAGCACATGGTATACAGTGAGCAGGAGACTCATGAGGGCAGATTTGTCCTAGGAGATAGCATCAGCTGGGTTAGGAAAGGAGTACAGCAGCTCTGATGTGAGAGCCTCAGTGACTAGGTATCTAGAGAATAGTAAAACAAACATGAGTGACCTGACAACCTTGGTATATGCAGCACAGTAGCAAAACATATGCTGATCATATCTAAAAAAACACCCACATATTCCCCCATCCACTCCACACCTCATGCAAAATCTTCCCCTGCATTTTCCTGGGCTGCATAAGCATCTCCCACCACACCCTTGCACCTGTGCAGCAACTGTGCAAGAATTAGATCAGATATCAACTTGAGTTGCATGCTAACCAGCAAGCTCTGGGGATGATTTTGGTTGTCAGGAGTTATTTTCCATGGCATTGAGAGGAGGTGTGCCATGCAAGTATATATGGCACAGAGCAAATCTGAAAATTGAGCTGCTCATTGTGGGGGGTTGTAGATAGGAATGCCCTCATGTGGACAAGGAAAACCAGAACATTCAAATTACAATAAAGGCAAGACATAGGTTGGAACACATAAGGGAAGATGGATCAAAAGCTGGATGTACTTATATGGACCATGCCCATGAGCATCTCATCCTGGTTCTTACCAATTGTTACATCTGCAATCTCTCCCAATGCCTTCCATCACTTTCTGACTTTATGATACAATTTCCTGCTATGCTTTTGATGTTTTCTGTCCATTTCCACTCATCACTAATCTCTGAACTATTGTTTTTATTATTTGATGCTCACAATACAATTACCATTTCCAAGTATGCTTCTGCTCAGTCATGCTTCCACCCTTGTTTCTGCTACTTTTATTATGTGTCAAGGACTTTTATTATTCCTTGTAACTATAGCATTGCCATTTCTGCTTTTATTATTACTATTAGCTATACTTGTATTTAAGTAGCTTTCTTCTGTATTATAGTCTCCAATCCAAATATCAACTAAGATCACCTCTAGTCCTCTGACTAAGTTTCTACTAAGTCTTTCCAATTCATTTCTGACCTTCTGACCCTCTTCTGACTTTCCTTCTAGTTAACTTATGTTGACTAGTCTTATCTCACCCTTGACACTAGACTTGGATTCTAGTTGTCAATATCTTGTTTACCTCTGACATGCTTCTGACACTGGTAATTATCTTCTGATGTGTGGATCATTTACTAAGTTAGAACCCATGAGAACTGGAAGGGCACAGCACATAAGCTGAAGCCAATGGTTCTTACCTTTAGCATTATGGTCAGAGATTCTTCCAACATTTACTTCCAACACTTTCTGATGTAGCACTATCATAACCTACAACCTCTAGTTCCTATTTCACCATTTGGAACAAAACTTGAAACCAATGCTGCTTCTAGGGGTGTGAACAAATGGACCACACAGAATGCTGCCTCTGTCTTAGTTGGGTTTGTGGGATGAAAAGGTGATGGAGTCTGTAGAGTAGGATGTCAATAAAATTGTTTTGCTGCCCTACAAACTGGTCACTACCTCTTAAGTTCATTGGGGGCAAGTCTAAAATGGGATTGTATTCAAAAATGTGATACAAAATGCACAAGGTAAGATAAAATGATGTCTGACACTATGCTAGCTAGGTACAGTGAATGGTCTTCCTTTTCACTTATCTAGCTATAACTCCTCAAGATGGTCTTCCTGTCTCTAGAGCTTGCAAGGTCACTTTGTTCTAAGTGTAGATAGGTCTTCTTTCAAATATAAATCTCTTAAATCTACAAGGGTGGTCTTCCTTCCCTTGTAGATGCTAATGGTCTCTCTAAAAACTAGACAGGGATGATCTTCCTTTCCCTCTTTAATTCCCCAAAGCACAGTGGTCTTCCTTCTGTCTTTGGGTGAAGATTCCAGGAGATGGTCTTCCTTTCTCCTGAAATCACACTTTTTACTAATTAAGCCACAAGGGATGGTCTTCCTGTCCCTTAGACTACTCAAATCACTAACACAATTCTAGGACTTAGTCCTTGGCCTCATCATATAGTACTTAGTTCATCACTCTCTTAGATTAGGGTATAGGGTGGTTTTCTCTCTCAAATTGCTAACTCTAGCTAGCACTTCTAACTTTGAAACCAAACTAGAATCTGCTCATATCTCTGACTTAGCATTGCAGGAGCAGATGAGCTCATCACTGCAGATCATGTTGTGAGAGAACAGGGGCAAAATCTCTGTTGCCCTTTTCATTTTTTATCCTCAAGCTTTTATGCTATCCTGGATGGCTATTCTTAGCTCATTTCTTGGCTTGATTTTGGTTTGCTCATATTTCAGGCATTGCTTACTCACAATTGCATGTTTATTCATATTTATTCTCTGGGAGGTTGTCTCACCAGTGCCTTTCTCTTCTATTTTGCTCTCTTCTTTGGAGTCTGACTAACATATCTGACACTTTGTTCATTCATGTCTCTCTTGCTTATCTTCTGTCCATGTCTGGTAGGTTTCTTACTTATGTAGCATAGACCTGTATATTCCATCTTTTATTATTTTACTTTCTACCTGCATATGATTATCCAGATGTTCTTCTTTCATGCAATGTTCTCCTATGTTTCTTATTCTTTCATTTTGTGTGATTGTTAGGGCTCATGTCTGAAGCCAAACAAGCATCACCATTACTTCAGTTTGGCTGCACTATAGCTGCTCTTGGTTATGGCTTAGCCATATCAGTTCCCCCTGGGTTCTGGGTGCTGGTGCTATATTCAGCACTGATGCACTCTGTGTTTTCCTTCATTCTAGCTAGTCCATTTTCTCCAGTACTTAGGGCTTCATTATTGTACTCTATCCTGTCATGATTTGTTTCTTTTTCTTTTTGATATCTTATCTTATCATGACACATGGAACCATAGATTAGATGGACATATGGATAACACATGCACAACATGCATTTACCAGCACTTACTGCATACCATGAGGGTACCAACCCTTTTTCATTCATTATATTAAATACACATGTCACAGCTGATCACTTATTATTTACATGCATGATACTCATGTTATACATGTAGATACAGCATGGACTCAGACATTACTTACATATGTAGAACACATGTAGTTAAGTATATAGGCAGCACAATTGTACCAAGAATGCCAGTCTTGAGCTGGTTGTTTCCCCACTAGCAATACAGTGTCTCTACTCCTATCCTCTTCCTTTCTTCTGAGTAATTGAATGACTTCAACACTGCACTATACTAGAGCATATTGTTTGTGTGTCTGACATATCCTGTCATAGCTAGCTGTCTTCACTAATATCATATTTTAGATGCTGATATGTGGTTTTCCCTTAGTGTTTAGGTGTAGATCCACCTAGGGCATATCAGGGGGGCAGAAACAAAGGCTGAAAATTGTGGTATTTAACAAGGAAGTAGTTAGGGAAAGATGTGTAGCACACTGTTTACAATTTGTCAACACAGCAGACACTGAACCACATTGTACTGCACACTTGGGGTTGGCAGGACTCTTTAGATCCTGATATCAGCAGAGGAGAGAGAAAGATCTGATGAGCATATGTAACACAGCAAAGAAGTCAAAGCTGCCCATTGTCTTCTGGGACTTGGTGACTGCTAAACATGGGTGTGTTACAACTAGCACTTGAGGAGTTAAATCAACAAGGTCATTATCAATTACATGGAAAGCAGAAAAGGTCTGCAGCCAAATGCAACTAGGGTGTAGACTCTGAAATGCTCAATAGTGCCAGATGCTAGTGTTCAGCACCTCCAACTTCTCCAACACTACATGCAAAGTAAAGTGTCCAAGAGCCTATGCCCTCATTCATAGCTTGAACCTATCAGGTTCAACAACCTTAAACTCTCAATGATGACAAAGACAGCAAAGATCACAGTCATTCTTCAGGTCTTGCCAGACAAGACTAGGAGCATACCTTGAACAGGAGAAGTTGTGTGTGTCAGTATGTAGGATGCTATGAAGAGAAGTAATAGCAATCCAACAACATGCTTCAACATGAAGTTTGAGGAGCAGGTGACAAAGGGTGCATTGCCTCCATGTTAATTCTTCTCAGCCACCCTGATGGACAAATGCTGCATGCATCTAACAGTCTTGCAAATATTACACAGCAAGAAGGATAGGATGAACCTGGGGGTCCAGAGCCAGAGGAGATAAAGAGCATAGCAGACAACAGGGAAATTGCAGAGGCAGCTTAAAGTCCTTGAGCAAGAAAACAAATGAGGACATTTTGATAGATCCATTGAAAGGGAAGCTTATGATGTTTGATTAGTGGGTGTCTTTTCTGTCTGTTTTTCTATTAGGATTGTTCATGTGTCTTTTTCCTCCCAGGTTTCCTAACAGAAACCCATGCATCAGAGTCCTTATAGCCTTTTCCTAGTGGCAGCTCTTTGCCCTCCTGTCTAAATAATCTCACCAACCACTCTTATGGTTGCCACCTATCTCTACATCTACACTCTTCTTTTCTTGACTGTCTTTATGCTCTCATCAATTCTACTCATGCTCTTGTTTACATGTACATTGTCACAGAGAAGCAGTTGGCATGAAGATAGGGGAGGAAGATGGGGTGTATGAGAAGAAGGGAGTGCACAGTCTGTACATCAACAATCTCAAGGAACATTGGCACTGTCACATCATGCCCTGCTTCAAGGATCTCAAAGTGTATGTGGGTGCTTGAACAAGCATTGGTGAACAGGACCTCAAAGAATGGTACCTTGCTGGATAGGTTACACATGGGTCAATGGCATAGTTGATTATTGCATCTGTCTAACAATGGGTCTTAGGTTTGGATTGTTCACAGAAGATCCTCAGTTTGATATGGGTTAACCCATTATAGAGCATTGCTCTTGTTTAAACTTTTTTCAATATATATCATCTATGCTGTGCTGCATACTTGCTCCTCCTATTGTGCTAATCTTGTATTTCTCCTTGTGCTATGTATCTTGCTTGCCAGTACCCTGTCAAGTTTTGTTCCAAAGGTAAATAAGGACTAGAGGTCATAGGTTATGATAGTGCTATGTTGGAGAAATGTCAGAAGTAATGTTGGAAGGATTTCTGACTGTAATGCTTAAGGTAAGAACCATTGGCTTCAGTTTATGTGCTGCACCCTTCCAGTTCTTGTGGGTTCTAACTTATTAAATGATCCACACATCAGAAGATAATTACCAGTGTTGGAAGCATGTCAGAGGTAAACAAGACACTGATGACTAGAATCCAAGTCTAGTGTCAAGGACAAGATAAGACTAGTCAACATAAGCTAACTAGAAGGAAGGTCAGAAGTGAATCAGAAAGACTTAGTAGTAACTTAGTCAGAGGACTAGAGATGATCTTAGCTGATATTTGGATTGGAGACTATAGTACAGAAGAGAGCTACTTAAATATAAGTATAGCTAATTGTAATAATAAAAGCAGAAATGGCATTGCTATAGTTACAAGGAATAATAAAAGTCCTTGACACATAATAAAGTAGCAGAACAAGGACAGAAGCATAGCTGAGCAGAAGCATACTTGGAAATGGTAATTGTATTGTGAGTGTCAAATAATAAAAACAATAGTTTGGAGTTTAGTGATGAATGGAAACAAATGGAAGGTGTCAGAAGCATAGTGGGAAATTGTATCATGGTGTCAGAAAGTGTTGGAAGATGTTGGGAGTGATTGCAGATGTAATGTACCCACTGTTTACTACATGCTGCAAATGCATCTTGGCTGCATATTCAGGAATTGGCTAAGACATGCTGGCTTGTTTTGTTTCATTCATTGAACACCACATGGCTATGTTCTTTCTGTAATCTACTTATCCTCAGTAACTTGAATTACTTCCTGAATACCCTTCCAATTCATCTGTTTGCCAGTAATACTAAGTCTGCAGACTGCCATGGGTTGTGACATGTGGTATTTGGAATATGAGAAATGTGGGAAATTTTATTTGATATATGATTTAATTGTCATGTCATTCTGCCAAATTGTGAACCATGACAACAAGCATTTTGCTTGCTTCAACCTCAGTGAATGCTATTGACCCAGCAGTTTCTCCAAAACATGTGGGCCCTCAGAGAGATCTGTGGGCAGCTGAGCACCTTTCAGCACTAGCCCTAATAATAGAGCCTATCTAGTTGGATATGGTTCAGAGAGATCTGAGAATGGACTTAATGACAATATTTTGAGTTGGATTATGGTTGAACTTGCATGTGCCTGCATTCACTATTAGATATAGAGTAATGACAAGTGGATAAATATGAAGACATTCTGTGCTGATTTGTTGATAAATCTACCTTGTGTAAATTGATGAGATAACTCAATGTGATGTAAATTTGGACATGGTCATCTCTATTAGCTCACTTTGTGGCAAATTTTGAACATGTCAACAATGTGTCACTCCTCTAATAAGTGAAAAGATTTGTGTTTGTTGAATTAACATGCTCACATGAAAGTTACACATCAAACTGCTCCTGCATTGCACATTTCTTTTTCTGGTAACATACTGCATCAGAGCTTCTTCTCCCACCAAGTGTCAACTCTATTCTTGTCACACATTTCTGACAGTAGGTATTATTATGGAGATTCAGGAACAATGTCTTTGCAATACCTGCAAGAAACTGAAGGATTTACTTGCTGAAGAATTCAAAGTGATGTGTTCTGGATTCTCAAAGACCTGTTCATTATGCCTACAAGCAAAGGCAGTTTCCCATGTGAAGAAGAAGGCCAAGAGCTCTTCTAAGGATGTCCTTGATTCAGAAGAGGATGACAAAAAGAGCATGGAGAACTATTCACTCCTTTCAGAGTTGAGTCTTCAACAGTTTCTTAGTGCAATTTCTACACCAGATCATGTTCTAGAATTTTCAGCACAAGTCAATATATCAGAAATGGACAATACCAATTCCAGGGAGATGGCAGATGCACTTTCAAAACACATTTGGGAATGTTTGCATTACCATTTTGTGTATGTCAGCTTTGTTAGTTTTATATCTCACCAGAAGTTATTATTTAATGCAAATTTAGTTACCACAGTATATTCAACCATCAGAGATCACCATCATCACACTTCATGTACCACTGTTCCCAAATTAAAACAAGGCAACATAAACCAAAGAAAGGAAAACAAGAAGGAGCAAAAGAGTGTGACAAGGACTGCATGGATACCTTTGAGTGCAATGGATGGCTTCACATTACAGTCACAGATGGAAGTCCCATTGTGTTTGTTAGTCTAAAGCATAAGGAAGATCATATTCCACACTAGAACATTGATGTTCCTATCAATGTGGAGACATTTGTTAAAGATAATATTGATTTAACACCTACAAAGGTAAAATTTGCTATCTATTATATTTTGCCCATGTGCTGATTTATATAATAGCTTTGGGACAAGATTTTGAAGACCCATCCAACACCGGCATTCTCTAGAAAGGCAATATACCAGATATGGTATGAAAATTCAAGCAAAAAGTGGAAGCATGATCCTGATCAAGTCAAATCTGCATGTATTCTTATTGAAGAAGCCTCTAAGAAAACCTCACAAAATGGGTTATACATGATCACAGAGAATATTACCCTTCATGAGGAGGAGGGATTCACTACTATTGCATTTTCTTTGCCAGAAGTTATTTGTAAATGGGGAGAGAAAATCCAAGAGATTGCACTTGACTCTGCATGTAAGTCTATATTTAACATTATGCATATTATTTTAAACATTGTCATTACAGGGAATACCAATAGTGATAACTTTGAAGTTTATGCCCTTCTTGGAGAAGTCTATGGATCTGGATGCCCTTTAGGATTCTTGCTCATTCAGTCTTCTCATGATGGTGAGCCTGGAAGCAAAGAGCGATATATTCAGGAACTGCTCTTGCATTTTAACAAAAAATGGAAGATGAAACCAATAATCACCCTTACTGACAAAGATATGTCAGAAATAAATGCATTTCTTGCACAGTGGCCTGAAGCAAAGCATCAGCTATGCTTTTGGCATTGTCTTAGGGCAATAAAGACTCACCTTGCTATACTTTGAAGAAGGCCCAAGTATTATGATATTCTTGAGGCAAATAAAGAGTTCCCTTGGATTGACAAGGATTTTGTTCCTTCTGCACAATTAAAGGATCCAAAGCAGGTGCGTATATTTATTGAAGAATATTTTTGCCATTACTTATAATTAATACAGAAAATAGCTGTGGCCCAGAAGGCTATCCCCCAAGTGACTGTTCACTTTAACAGGCTACTCAAGAATGTGGCACCTGAGCCAGAGTCACATCCTAGACGACTTACAATTTGGCTGAATGGAATTGTATGCTCAGTTGTTTCACTTCCAGAGCAACACCAAGAGGCATCCTCAGAGGATATAAATGATGGCCAAACCTCTGATGATAGCGATTTGCTTGCCTCTGAAGATCCAGATGATGAAGAAGAGCATGGTGATCTACTGAGGCAAGTCGACTCTCAAATTAACAAGGATATTGAAGCAGATGTTGAAGATGGACCGGACTGGATGTTTGACGAGGGAGAGGTCTCGTCAAAGGACCCAAACTATGTTTTTTGTCCAGCAGTGCATCGAAAGCAAATCCTTCATCTATTCACAAAGCATTTTTGCCAGCACCCATTGTTTGCAGAACGTGATGGTAATTGGACTGCTGAAAGAATTTGTCGAAATGCTGTCCATGAAATGTACTCATTCTGCCATCAGCGCGGTCTACGGGAGGTCTGGGGATACATGTGGGCATGTTGGTATGCACCGAAGATGTGGAAGTTGTGGGCACGATCCACTTCACCCTATCTATCCTGTCTTCGGACTACCATGAATGTCGAAAACTTCTGGCGACAATTGAAACATGACTATCTTCATCATGTTGCGCGGCCTCGACTTGATCATCTGGTCTATATTATAATCAACAGCGTCACTCCAACATATTTTGCACGTACCGAAATTTTGGATGATAAATATCGTCTCGGGCGATCAAAGGCATTGACAACATATCAGAAATATTTCAAGAAGTCCTGGAATAATTTGCTCTCAGCAAAAGTCAGCACAAAGCACTATGATACAAACCTTGCAGATTGGACTTGCACTTGCGGACGGCAGAAGTATGACCGCCATCATATTTGCAAACATCTTGTGCAAATGGTTGGGAATCCCACTACCCGCTTTTGGAGAAAGATTTCCCGTCGACGATAACTCCCTATTTACCAGCATCCCGAACTTGTTGCAAAGGGCACAGATCGTGCTGAATACCAAGAGCCTGATGGTGCCATTACAGACGGCGATGATCATATATGGTCTGGAGATCGAGACATATTGACTGGGGATGGTGATTGGCGTCGCAGATTTTCCAGTACAGAGGGAACTTCAGTTCTTGGAAAAAGGACTCTTGACAGAAATGAGCTCACTGAAAATGGACACACTGGCAAATTTAGGAAGACCTCGAAGGCTAGTTCAAGTTCTATAGAAGGAGAAGTACCTGCAGTTTTTGGCCAAGTTCACGGTCAGACTTTGGATGGTGATTGCAAAATAATTGACTTGACAGTTGATTCTTCGTCATCTACTCTGGTTCGCCTCCTCAATTGAGCACAGCTGCTCGAAGCTCTTCCCCCATCGAATACGGAAGCGAAAATGAAGAGGAGGTGCGTAGCGTTATTATCCTGTGAATTCTAGAGATTTAATAAAGGGCTCACCGGAGTATTTTCAGCTTGATATATGTGCTGAATTCCTTCTACTGCGCGCCCAGCGATTGGAGAGAGCTGCAGAAATTATTGGAGCACAAGTAACGGACCACCGAAACCCAATCTGGATGAAGTCGATGAAGAGACGAGATGTTGGACGCGACGCTGATGATATGGTATGTGATGTTCGTCGATTTGAAGAGACAGGACGCAGCAGAGACAATACGTGGGCTAGTGCGAGCGGCGGGAAACATGCAGTTCGTCGCACAAACAACACCATGGGATATCACAGATAATCTAAAGCTTAAAATTTATGTCATACATGAACTTTCCTAATAGCTACATTTCTCAAAATCACAATAATTTGGCAAGAAGGTAGATATTTACGTAGCAATCATTCCACCTTTATTGAGTACAACAAAACACAAGTAGAGTATTGACTCTACCAATGGGCACTCACCACTTAACATATTGTCAGAGGCGACGCGATGCTGTGCCAAGTTCATTCTCGGATCTCTCCGGATATGTGATGTTATCCATCAGACATCTCTCGCTTGATGGCGTCTGGCGCTAGGTCCTGACGCGCTCGCCACGTGTTTCGGAGAAACTGCTGGGTCAATAGCGTTCACTTTCGACCTCCTCCGCACTGTATGTGAAAGTCAACTCGATTATCATCTGAGTTCTTCTTAAATTTCTTAAGCGCATCCTGAACCAGGATCAGGTTCATTTCATTGTAGGTTGACTGCAGGAAGGTATCAAGCGCAACTGCTTTTGCTATTCGAGTTCACATTGTCCCCCTAAAATGGGCGGCCATGACATCTACTGCCCAGTATGTTTGTTCTCTATCCACCACAATGCCATGTAACAGGACCATAACAGCCGTAAATCACCTCCAGGTATCCGGCATGATGCACTTCCGCACGTATAACGATGGATCACAAACAGTACGTGTACATTTCGTCGCCTTCCATGCTCTTCCACTGGGCAGTGCAAACTAAACCTGAGTTACTAGTTCTCCAATTGCATCCTTTCAGGAATTAAATCCCTCAATGAAGAAGCTAATGGCACGCTTCCCGTTCCCTCTGCGAAAGTCTGCACCGGACTCGCGTACTCGGCCGACGATATCGCAGCATCACAGGACTATGTTATGCTTGCGCCATATGAGCTTGATGATGAGGGGGTGGCAGTTTACTTCACTGATACTGATGAGCATGTAGGCGAGAGCAAGTAGCCTTTTCATCATCAGGTCTTCACATTGCATCTTAACCTACCGTTTCAGTTGATACATCCCAAATAATCGCCGTTTTCAATGTTGAGCCAGGGGATATGCCGGAGTATGGCTGGTACAGGCTCAAAGACGAACCGAATTCTGATATCACCATTGTCAGTGGTGGGATTGCGGTCATTATCACTTTCACCGCATTTCTTATCCTCGCCGCGGCTACGCCTGCACTCGCGACACCTCGAGTATTGTATGCTCTCCTAAGAAACGGGATCCTGGGTGGCGTGGACTACGGTCCTGTGGGGCGTACCCACTGGCAATATGCGGACTGGCCAGCAGTGTGCGAGGGCGGAACGGAAGCTTGGCAGGAGCTCCTTACAGAGCCCGGAAAGAGCGATGAGGAGATCTTGCATGAGGCATGGTACGGGAGAGGAAATATGTGGACTTTTGTGAGGCCCGATCGGTATGTGTCTTCTGCAGACGACTATTTTCACGGCCAGTCGTTAATTCACCGTCAATCAAAAGGTTCCCAATCACCGAGACCCTTGAATCCGATCCCCTAAAATCATTCTCAGACGCCATCGACATCTTATCCTGCGGTAAACCTACCTTAACAACCCTCCCACTCGACATATATCACGCAATTGTCGCGAGCCTTCCCCTGCATACCATAATTAATTTCCTTGGGCTCTACAAATCTCTGCGTGCAATTCTTCTCCCGCACGTGAATGCCCTCGCGTTCCAGCATATTCTTGCGGAGAAACCTTGGCTCCTTCCTGCGGGTCCCTTCGAGTTCGAGCGAGGGAATGAGGAGTGGGAGGCATGGGTGGAGGAATGGGGAAAGGGCGGCGTAGATGTGGCGGAAGCTGAGGAAGGGGGAGGTAGGATACCATGGTTCGCATATCTACGCGCTTGCGCGGGGAGTTTAAGCATGCGGAATCGGAAGCGAATTTGGGACGTGGTGGGACAGCTGGAGGACCGGGCTCTGGAGAAGGGTATTCTAGCGCTAGATTCCGAAGACTGAGGGGCAGTTATGGTTACTTGAGGTTTATTCTTTGACTACCTTGTATACCCTTCCTGTAAACTAAGCATCAGGTGAATACTTTTCCTCTGAGCTGCACAACATTAAATCTCCGACCATTTGGGGTTCATTGAGCAATATGCTCTATCTTTATCAAAGCTATTGATTTACATATACAGCATCAATGTACGAATTTAAAAAGACAGCTAACAGATTTCGTCACGATGTAGCCTTCGTCACCATTCGAGTTCATGAATCATGATTATTATCATCGTCTGCAACGCCTGAATCCACTTCGGCTCTGAATTATGAAAGGATTGAATCCCGTAGGAGTAATTCCGGATCCTCCAACATGCGTAGCAAGTATGACGCCGTTGATATTTAGTCAATGTTTAGTAAGCAATACCTTCGATACCACGGTAGTTGACTACATGTTTTACCTGCAAGGGAGCGGTCAGTCTTTGCCCAATACCAATTGAGCAGCGTGCTTAATAGAGTCACGCTAAAGCGGGACTTGAGCTAGTCTATTATATTTTTAATTGATGAGGGTGTGCAATTATCAGCCTAGCAGACGCCGCTCAGGAGCGGGAGTCTTTAGATCGTTATGTCGGCAGGGTTGAGAAAGACGCAACGAGCGTACGTAACGCGGAGAAGAAGTCGGAGCGCCCGTTGTCTTCTGGGATTTGGTGGCCGCTAAACATGGGCGCGTTACGACTTGAGGAGGTTAATCTACAAGGTTATCATCAGCTACGTGGAAAGCGGAAAAGGTCAGTAGCCGAACGCACCCGAGGGGTAGACTCTGAAATGCTCAACGGAGCCAGATGCTAGTGTTCAGCACCTCCAATTTCTCCAACGCTACGTGCGAAGTGAAGTGTCCAAGAGCCTGTGCCCTCGTTCGCAGCTTGAAGCTATCAGGTTCAATGACCCCAAACTCCCAATGACGACAAAGACTGCGAGGATGGCGATCGTCCTTCAGGTCTTGCCAGACAAGACTAGGAGCATTCTAACAACACGCTTCGAGGTGAAGATCAAGGAGCGAGTGACGAAGGGTGCATCGCCACCATATTAATTCTTCTCGGCCACCCCGACGGACAGATGCCGTATGCGTCTAACAGTCCTGCAAATGCCATACAGCAAATAGGATAGGATGAGGATTTTGTTCTTGAAAAAAAGGTATCATGACTAGGTATCACAGTATACAGTAATGTGAGTATGTGTGAATAGAGTAAATAGTACCTATGCATTGTTCATGAACATCGTATCATTGTCTGACGTCAATCCGCCGCCCGCACTTCTATTCCTACTTCCCGGTTTGAAAGGCCGGGAGAAGACGATATGAATCCCAAAGTGAAATCCTGGACGGTCCTCCACGGGCACTTATAATGTCCATCGTGTGCGGCGCCCAAGGGTGCAATAATTCGCAATCGCTTGTGCATCCTGCCACTCTCACCATCCATCTGTACAATGTTCTTCAAATTACCCTCCTAGTACATTCCCCACGCCCTTCCATATCCTCCTTGCGGCAAACTTCCGTTGTCGGAGCTCCTTGACCCTTTATCGTGCTGTCATTCCCGGCCGCATATCACTTGCTCCCTCTGTATCCTCCATCGCGTGGACCCCATCGACTCCCCTCCCTCGCATGGATCTTTCCGACTGTTTTTATTACCCTCAACCCTAAATCACCGTAACCCACAGGCCACTTTATGCAACTTGCCCACTCATCACCACCCCAAACGCGATCGTCACGAGCGCGCCAACGAGGAGCGCGATAATCACTACGCTGATCCGTGCGGCGGGGAAGACGCCGAGTGGAAGGGCGTGCTGGATCGCGAAGAAGCGGAATGTTCCTGAGGGCAAAGCGGAGGAATTAGTAGGTTTTAATGAAAGAGCAGCGGGAGCACAACGGAAGGATAAATAGGAAAATGCGGAAGCAGAAACAAAAAGACGGTAGCAGACGAGCCTGAAGGGTATGCAAGTGGGGAGTGGACCAACGAGGCTAACGGAAGTGGGCAAGTCAGTCGGAGGCAATGGCATCTGGGGGGAAGCTGACGAGCCAGCGCAGGGATCATGCCTGTCCGACACTCAGAACAGATGAATCTTCCCAGAATAGATGCGTCTGAAGGTCAGAGTGAACGGGCCGGACAGGAGCCAACGTGAGCAGATATCTGCCACGAGCCTAACGGACAGGTCTATCGGGCAGCGGAGACACGCGTGACGGGCCCCGTAGCAAGGGAGTCTGAGAAAACGAAGCTGACGGACAGAGTAAACGGGGAAACGCTGAAGTTATATCAAACACACGGGAGTGGAAACATCTGAGTAAAGCTGATCGACGGGAGCACATACTCTGAACAAATAAGGCAAACGCGTCGAATGGACGGGAGCAGATGCGCTTAGCAAACAACCAAACATGTCTGAAAGACGGAGCAGACGCGTTCGGTAGAAGTAAAAGCGCCTCGAAAGGAAACAGACGTGTCTAATGCACGGGTGCAGATGCATTGATAAGAGCAGAGGCGCCCGGCAAACAAAGAGACGTGGGTAGTGCACGGGTGCAGATGCATTGATAGGAGCAGAAGCGCATAGCAAACATACCAGGCGCGTCTAATGGCTCGGAGCCGACGCATCTGACGGGTGCAGACGGACCTGATCGACGAGGAGCCAAGCATGTGTAGAATGTCTGACGTCCCAGATGCTTGTAGACGCCTTACATACACGAGTTAGCCATGCGCAAGCACGCCTGATAAGAGCAGGCGATCTTGACATGCGCAGACATCTGACAGAATCCGCCAGTGTTGCACATGTGCACCGGGCCCCGATAGTATAGCAACGACGTCTATTAGAAGTTGAACGACATCGATCACAGGCTGGATGATGTCAATCATAGGTTCGCCGGCGTCGATCATAGGCTGGCCGACGTTCATTAGAAGGCGGATGACGTCTTGCGCCAACAGTGCATACGATAGAAGCATCCGGCCCCCGAGTTATCGAAATAGTTTCCCGTATCGCGCACCAAGAAGTAAAAAGGGTAACACGACTCACCGATAATCAGCACCAGGATGCCAGTGCAAATTGCCAGCGCGCCCATGGGAGACGCGAACGGCTTAGTCTTCGTTGTGAGCTTGAGGAATTGGGTGAGGGCTGGGAAGATAAAAGGTCAGCACAGGTACATCGGGGAAGGAATGAAGGTGAAAAGGTGAAACTGGAGGATCTGGGAACACGATAATAGGAAGAAGGAAAAGAAGACGAGAGGGGAAAGCAGGAAACGAACAACAGGGAAGGTAAAGAGATGAGGAAGTAGAGGAAGGAAAATAGCCTTGTAGGAATGAGCGGTAGCAAATGCTTGCCAACAAAGAAAATTTAACCAACAGTGAGAGAAGGGTTGAACGAGCAGGATGAAATGAAACAAGCCAAAGATGTTGACCAATTAATAGGAGGACGTGGAAATGAGCCAGAGAAGGTGAATGCACAGGAATACCAGAGACAGCAAGGTCGGAGAGTAGGAGGAAGGAAGAAACAAGCACGATCGTGTGGAGGAAGGGAGGTAGCAGAGGAAGACGACTTAAGAGCAAGGGGCAAGAGAAATAAGGAATAAGCAAGAGACGAAGATCAATATTGATGGGTAGAAAAGACAGAGAAAGGCGCAGACGCAGAAGATGAAAAGGCATTACAAGCAGAGAAATATGACACAGAAGACAGCGAAGAATGTGTAGTGCTGGGACCAGGAGATGAAGAATGAACAGCTCGACATGAAAATGAGAAGCGAGCAGCCCTACGCCTGAAGAGAAAGAGTGATGAAGAATAACCAGATGAGAGAAAGAAGTAGCAGAATATGGACAACGAGCAGAGCAAGGGACAGGAGAACGAACAGGGAGCTATGGAGAAAGAGCAGGAAGAGACAAAGAATGGGAAGCGGAGACGATGGACAAGTAGTAGAATATCAAGCACACGTAACGGAAGATGAAGACCAAATGAAATCAGGGAAAGACGAAAAACGAGCAGACGGAAGAGGTAAAAAGCGAGCAGGAGTAGAAGACAAAGCACGAGCAGATAGAGAAGATTAGGTACAAAGGATAAACGAAAACGTGAGACTGCAAGAGAATGACAGGAGCAACGGAAGATAATGAACGAGTAGGGTAGAATTACGAAAAACGAACAAGGCGAAAAACTGAAGAATGAACGCCGGCGGATCAAGGTCAAGGAAGAGGAAGAAGCAGAAAATGAGAAGGAGCACCAAGCCATAACAAGGATGAAGAACAAAACAAGCAAGCACTCACCAACCCCCGCCATCGCTACCCCTAGACTCGTGCGCACATACGCCAAAAACGTGCGCTCCGCCGCGAGGTGGTCCCGCGCGACACTGCCGTTGTTCAGCAGCGTGAGCGCGATGCCGCCATGCTTTCTCCGTTTCGGATCCGAGTTCTGCTCATCGTCCGACGTGTTCCAGTCCCCGTCATCATGGTGTGGATTTGGAGTCGAGGTGGATGGGGATGCAGTGTACGGGGTACCGGGGGGCGCGAAGGGCCTGGGGGAAGGTGATGCCTCTCGCTCGTGCTTGCCTGAGGAGGAGGATAGAGTACGGACGACGCCGAGGAGAGATCTACGTGTCGTAGGTAAGTGTCCGCATGATGACGACGATAGAAAGATTTGTGGTAAACGCACCTGCCCTGCTGGGCTTTCGGAACGAGGGGTGACGACTCGACCGCACCGTATGTCCTCACCTCAGCCTGCGCTCTTCCACTGGCGCCGTTCAGAGTAGCAGAGTCTTGCGGCTCGGTAGGCCGCCTGAGCATCTATCTATGAACTATGGTGTATCGGAGGGTGGTATCACAACGTAGTTGAGCGTCGATGTCGATGTCGAGGAGGATATACACATCTGGACACCACGTCGCGCGTACTGGGAGGCGATATCAACGGCGAAGGCGTCAACCTGGCGTCAACGGTGGCGGAGATGAGCAACATCCAGGCACGCAGCCGGCGAGCCGGGCCCCAAGTCATCCTCATCCAGCACATCGGGAGTTTCGGCGATAGCATCTGGCCGGTTTGGTTTGCTTCCGAGCCCCAACCCTCTACCCGCTCCACAAACACCTTCCTATTCTTTCGACGACAGACTATACCTACTCAGCCGGATACAAACGTGCTATATTTCATAGCGGGATGGCTTGACAAATGGATTCCACCCCCCGGGTGACTGCCACTGGAATTTCGATTTCAATTTGAAATCAACTTTGACTAGCGAACTTCGAATATAACCCCACCTCTGCCATAGACATATACACCCCCGACTCCTAGTTCTTCTCGCACTGCAAAACTTTCTTAGGTTGCCTCTTTATGCTGCATAGACTCGGATGTTCGGTGTACGTGCCAGTGTGACTATCTATCGATCACATTCCAATGACTCATCCTGAGCACCATGAGCCGCAGCACTTTCTTCTCCGAACGATTGCCCATCGCGTATACACCGCACCTATACCAGCCCATATCCACTTCCTGCATGACAGGACGGCAGTACGAGTATGCTGCGTACCCGCGAATCGACAGACGAGCGACTGGCAACACTGTTCTGTAGCAGGTATGTACGTCTCCCTTGCATCTATCTAGGCGACCTTCCGCAGCCTTGCGATTCTCCAATTCCAACTTCCTTATTTCGTGAGTGATTTTATACCCATACCTTGGTGTTCAAGCTCATGCTAGGTAGAAATAAATGTCATAATGTAAGTTGTGAGAGCAAAAGAAGAGGAGCTATAAATGACTGTTTCATTCAACTTCTGCAGAAGCCGCATCCAAACCAACGCTCTACGCTCGAACGAACCTCTTCCAGCTCACAGGTTCTGGCTCTGCTGTCGAAGCGTGACATCCCATTTTCAACCACTTCTTTAAACGACCGAGAGCAAGATAGTAAGCTTCATTTTCTATTACGCGTCGAGTGGAATCCTTCTCCCCTGTAGGCTATGCTGAGGGTACGTATCGTATATCTCGACGCATTTTTCATGATAATTCACCACGGTAATCTAGGGAATCCATCGCATCCGTGTATTAGTTTCTACATGTCAAGGATCCATTTCCGCAACCCAGGATTCATTTACTTCTCTCGACGACACAGATCTTCTCATCCTGCTCCCATTTTTTCTATTGCAAGTCCCCGCTATCGTCGCAGTATGTATACAATTCATTTTTAATTCTCATCTCTCACTTCATACGCTGACCATCTCAGACCAGAGGCAAGGAGAAGAATGACAACATGAAGCGCCACATATTCGAAGCCTTCATACTACCTGAGTAAATAATCTTGTATGGGATGCCACATCCCCGTATACCGTAAGTCGTGCACGTTGTGTATCCAAGTGCTCGGTGTCAGCGTCGCCGTCGCCCGAGGCTCAAAGGTAACTCAATCAACACGCCTTGGCGCTCTTTCGCCACATCCGATTCTTGTGGGTGAAAAACCGGGTGCTACATGTGCTATCATAGCCCTTGAAGGCCAAGATTGAAATCTCAGGTACATACTTTACTCAACATCCATACGCTGTCTAACTCAACGTTACGTTGGCTTTCGAACTTGATCAGCACATACCGTAACCGATGCAAGTCATGGATGGACTGCGGTCGTGTCATAATAACGGGGAACTGTGAACCGTCGAGATGCCGCTCCGCTCTTACACCTCACCGGGGTTGTTTCAGCTGAAGGACCATACATCGCGTATGGCATCTTGGAGGCCAAGCCAAGAGAGAACTTCTGTGAGTGCTCATACGCGGGTCAGTGTTCTCATGCATTGAACCTTCATTGGTGCATACCGTAATAAACTCTACCAGCCTGTGAGATCTCTCCGCCCAGAAGTCTGCTCATGGTGGCACGGAACATCGGGACGTCGCCCATCCTTGTACCATCACCAAATTCTTCCAACTGCCAATGGACCGAGAACAAGGGATACGCTGTCCCGGAGGCCAAGTCGGGAAGTTTTCAATTTATGGGTTCTTTGATCGGTAAGCTTTCAAGCCTTAAAATACCTTCACTTCATTAGAAACATCGGAGAGAAGTCATACATATACGGGAAGGTCTTGGTATGGGCCGCCTCTTCCCGCTCAACCCCGTAGGCGTAGACGCTGATCCGGGCCCCAGAATACGGATTGCATTCGTTCGCCACGATGCGGCTTTTCTTATATCGCTCAAATTACTCCCTTAAACTGTTCCTTACTCCGATAGTCGCTCAATTGCATGACAGTATGGAAAAGTTCTTTTGATTTAATTCTATTGGTCTCGCCCGAAGCTGACGCTGCACAGTAAATGCAAACCAAATTTGTATAACTTGGTAATAAAATCATATCTGTTGTATCATATCCATCTGTAGACTGGAATCTGCTTTCCATACCACACTGAAATATTCAACATCGCACCAAATTCCTTCCTGAAGCAATACAGCCCCGCTCTTTCACCTTCCAGATTCTTTCGGCTGATAAGCCGGAGCGATACATTTGCCATTATTTCGGAGGCGCAACTTGAACGGGAATGCTTTTCTTTTGTGGTTTCTCAAGTAAGTACATGCTTTAAATGGCCTTTATTTAGTTCCTAGTTAAGAATATATAGGGCGGGGCTCATTCGTCACAGACCTCTGATATGTTCCACTGAAAAATGCTCAGTTGCGAGCATTTATTCGGCCCTGATTATGGTATTCCTTCAAATTTTGGACTCCGCATTTCCAACTGTCCTGATACGAAATTAGTACGTACAGAGCTTCAACGTCGACATGTACCTTCATAATAGGCTATCGCTCTCGGACTCCCTTTGATTGTTTTGCTGATCGAGAGGAGATCATGTCAAGTTTGAGGAATGCAAAAGGCGGGTAAGTATGCTGGTCTTCCTTCTCGCTAAGACGCTTCTATTGAACATCTGGATGGGTAATTTTTGTAGCGAGTGGGGGATATTTTTATTGGCGTATGACGCTGTTCTGGGCGTCGTGGGAGTTCATCTTCAAATGTCACTTGAGCCATGGCAGATCTACGTTCGAGCTTGCAGACGTAAACTCATCATCTGGATAACGGTTCACTCTGCGAAGTAAAGAGCTGCGGAACCTTTGTGCAATTTGAAAATGCATAATCTATGCCAATTTCTTGGTAATACTGCCGGTTATTCCATGTTTCATGTGCTGTAAGAGCATTTCCTCTCCGAAGGGCAATGCACTCTACACGTATTGTCCATTTTACATAGTCAGTGATTTCATTCAAAATGTCGGCTCCGGATCTGGACTACTGCATATATTGGCTCCGAGATGCCAGAATATAGACAGTAAATCCCCAAAATTCAACCATCATCTGACCTTCCATGAGTGGAAGGACTGCTCAAAATAACAGAGTCTGCGAAATATAGAGTGAATGCGGTTATGAGCGCAAAACGTGTTGCACTTCCGACGTACGGACATGTGGGATAGCGATTCAGGTGTTTGAATGCATGGGAAGGGAAGTGCGGGCGTGTAGGCCTGTGCAGTTCCGAGTCCGGCTCCGTTGGCGGCGATAGAACCATGTCAAGTTGGAAAGGGGTTCCCACCAGACGCCACATCCCCTGTTTTTCTGATGCTAACGCGAAGTTTACACTTTAATCAAATCATAAGCCTCATCTGTCAAGATGTAAGATATCTTGCACAGATAAAAAAATTTCTATTTTAGTTTTTCTATCTGTCAAGTTGTGGAAAAAGTCGAAGAAATGGTGTTCAACATTCCACTATGACCATTTTAATTTATGTCGCATAATTTCGGAAAGCCTGACTCTGAAAGTTTGATTCAGGGACTCTTTTCAATTGGATTTACTTAATAGCGGTTAGTGATTCTCAAGTGCTGCCCCTGCCACTTGTACAACTCGTCCCATCCCAGGAATGGTTCGCCAACCAGTGCACAGGAAGGAACTCTGACATACTAAGGTCTATTGTGAGATGATAAAATTTATTCGATAAGACCTCTTGATGAGCGAGGATATCTCAATTGCAAAGTAAATCCGAGATTGATGAACAACTTGATTCAAACTACTTTAGTCACTTGAACTACTAATAGTATTTGGCATTTCCTTTGGAAATAAATAATGTCACCGATGTTCGTCGTAATTTTACAGGTCCCAGCCATTCATTCCTTCACGGGTTTATGGGATTTTAAACAAAGACATGGCGGGTTTTTAGTAAAGAGCTATGTTGAAAGTGAGAACATATGAAGGAAAGCATGAACCATGCATTATTACATCTCCACGGATTAATGTGACTACATTAATAATTTACGCGACTCATTAGCTCACGATCGAGTGAACGGAGACTTTACGATATTGTTCCGCCAGCTGCTTTTGGGCGTGATGAATATAGCACACAATAATTTTGTAGACGAAAGCCTGAGTATTGTGTGGTATTCTCTCTGAAGCGCGTTACAGAATCCACTTCGTACCTGATTATTCAAGAAAGGCAGCGGGTAGAATCACTGCTGGATCACGAAGAAGCTTGCTGTCGAATGCTCTCGGCTCCGAAGTATTCAGTGCTTAGTGAGTATGATAAAAGAATGTGGAAGGCTTTCCCTCCACTAAAATTGCAAATAAGACAAATTCGACAGACATATATCGCGCTATTACTGAAAGGGAAGGTATATTACAGTACATCATAACTATGATATTGACAGAACTAGGCATTTAAAAAATTGCGCCTGATATAGAAGCATCGTGCAAAGTTCAGGCATTTGCTTGTGTGGACCATACGGAGATGCATCATCATGCCGAAAGGTGTCTTGATACTTATAGTCTTATTTACTGCTCCCGTGTTCATGGAAGTTTAAGTAGAGATCTACATCATCAGTACATGCCGACACATGGGTTTTGACTATTTGTCACCTCCACGTTACTTCTATTTACCGGTACAGATGATATCATCGCTTTGCAATTTGCAAATCTCCTTGAGATCTTGATGCAAAACTGCACCCGCTATCGTCTACACATTTTAACTCCGTGAATGCAGACAAAAAACACAATCAATAATGCATTGGTATAATGGGGCCAGCAAAAAGCTAGTCACGGAGCCGTGTTTAAATAATAAATGCACAGATGTATGGTATAGGTATGGTGCTAATAAGGGCGGTGCTCATAGGGGAATACAAAGGATACACGACGGTGAACGCGAAAAGAGGGTGGGCCATCGGCGGGCATTTGGGTATCAACACGTCAGGAGAAGAAACAAAGTAAGGTAAAACCGGTATACAGACGACAAGGATGTGGATGTGGCAGTGGATATCAAAGAGTACAACAACGGAGTAAAAGAGTGACAAGTTAGATATTTGTAAGAAGGGGGGGTAATGTATAACTAGGAGAGAACGGGGGATCCATACCAACACGAGCACACGCATTAGCGAGACGTTGCCGGAGGCTATTACTGGTCGCACGATTTACTACCACGGCTATTAAGTCCGAAGGTGGGAGCGTTGGATATAAAATAAACTTACCATGAGATGGCCATAGAGCATTCATAACGTCGACGGCCGGGAGAATCCTGTTCGCTAGTTGCAGCGCATGTTGAAGTGTTTGATCGTGATCCCAAAGCGTAAGGCATCTGGTGGATATTGGCTCGTTTGTGAGGTATGCGCTCAAGAGTAATAGGAATATAACGTACATGGCAAGTTGATTCAAGAACCAGCTAGCTCGGAAGGGCCGCCGGGTCAGTTGCTGTCCTTCAATACTATGCAGATTGTGAATCGTTTCATTCACTCGGTATATGACCTGGTCCTGGTAGTACACTGCATATATATGAGCAACGCTAACACTTCTATGACAAAAAATACATACACCAATCCTCCGCTTGTTTCCGCTTGAAGATGGGGCCGGGCGTAGTGGTTGGTCCCCTATCCAGGCCGTGTAAGCTAGGAAGTATGCGTGAGATTACAAGACAACGTACGGGCTTGGATTCACCAACCTGCGCAACGCCTGCGTGACCAAGAGACGCGTGCTATTTACATAAATGAACTTTTGGTCGAGAGGATTAGAAAGGAAGAGGCTAACTTGTATATGTACTCCCGGCACATGTAAATGAGAGTCGTATCTAGGTTACACTTGTGCATGTCCAAGGAGTCTTGAATCGCCTGAGCCTCGAGGAAGGCCTCATGAGCGTGTTCCGCCTTCTCCTCATAGTCGGTGGTTTCGGTGCGGAAGCGGTTACAGAAATTCCACAACAACATACTGCGACAATATAAAGCCCACACCGACTCTTTCGTGGAAAGAGAGTTGGCTGAGCGATAACTAGGCGACATGCGATCGGACACCTCTCCTGGAAAGAGAAGAAGATACTACATGGGGCAATGTTAGATAAGCCGAATAATAGTCGGCAGTGATCATAGCTTACATTGGCAGGATCATTCAACTGAAGATTAGGAGGAGCACGATTAAACGCCGCACACTGAGCGCTATAGTTCGACGCCAGACTAAGGGCACTCCAGCAGAGCCTCCGGACTTCCTCATCCCGGACTTCGTCAGAAGTCCAGGAAGGATCCCATGGCAGGGTATAAGGACGGTTGCTATAGGGATCAGGGGGCTGAACGGCATCTGGAGGAAAACACGAGCACTTCATGTCTTCGAGAGGGTACGGGCCAGCAGGACCCGTGTCAACAAAAGGCACAGTATTGGCGGGATATCGGCAAACCTCGGCATCACCTATGTCATTGGTGGTGAGCTGTAACAGATGAACAATTTCGTCTAGGGCAAAAAGAGCGGCAGCGGCATTGTCATGGGTATAATCGGGATAGGCAGATGATTCGAATAAGGCTAAGATCTACAAGGTGCCATAGTTAGGAAATATGGACACATTTGATATGCAGATAGCGTACCAGAGCGGCTTCGGCGAGTGTAGCATCGATCCAATTTGAACGCATAGATTCACTGTAAGCGGAGTTTGCGTCAGCTTTGAGAAGCATAGCCCTCCTGAGACCTTCTGTTGACTCCTCTACACTGCTTGATTTGATCAATTTCGAAAGACCTAATGCTGCTAAGATAAACGCAGGTTGAATACGAAGGCGTTCTTCGTCATCCCAAAGGCGCTTGTAAAGAAAATCCGTGTTGATAAACGAAAGTAAGTAGCCAGTATTGCTGATACTTCAATAGGAACGTGATGAGCAAGAGTTGATACGAAGACGAACATGCTTACAGAAAACTGATACTGTCGGCGATATCCTGAATAGAGCTGAAAGTAAAGTAAGTAAAGAAACGATATAGGCTTTGAATAACGAACGCGTAGTGATTCAAGATCTTGCTCCACCACGCTTTCTGTTCTGACTCGACGATGGGAGAAGTTGGAATTTGAAACTTGCGATGCCGGGTACTATTGGGAGATTGAAACGTATTTACATCGAGTTGTCGAGGAAAAGAGGACTTCGGGTGTGAGCCGTGCTCGTATCCATACACACCAGGTCGGCGATATGTCGGCGATAGCTCCTGCTGCTACTTCTCCTGATTAACAATCGTTGAATAGTAAAAGAAAGAACGGATAACTACCTTCAAGAGGACAGCCGGGTCTGTCGAGATCCGAAGATCCGTCGGGGGTGGGGCTGGATGTGGAGGATAGGAGTGGTGGAGATGGGTGTCTTGAGGACGATCAGTATGCCTCGATTGAGATGGCGAGCGTTGATCATCCGCCATATTCTCCTTCACTCCTGATGGAGCAGACTCACGAGCCTCTGAGGAACGCTCGATGGTGGTTCGTTTGCGCTTCGATGGAGGAGGTGCAGAGCCGTCTGCAGGCCTCTTTTTACATGATCGCTGTCGAGTGCCGGGGTGCTTATCTGGCCCTCTTCGCTTTGGTACTGCATCATACTCGCATACGTTAGATCTTCGGACGCAATTGTTGCATACGGGTCTTGTTGAGTCGCATCGAATTTTGCGGCCACGGCTAGCAGGGTAAGGAAGTCCATAATCCGTTAGTATTCCGTTAAAAGGATTAATGAAAGTCATAATGAAGGAGGAGGAACACACCATTGACGACAGGCTATGACAACAGAAGATATCTCCTTTCGAGATTCTCTCGAACTACTCGCCACTCCCGCCACGGAAGGTTCTGCACGTTCTGTAGGAGACACGAGAGGCGGCCTGTGATCAGCGTCCATAAGCAAAGTCGTTGAATTTGCGCCAGGGCGGGGATAAGACTGGTCATGAGAAGGTCCACCAGGCAACCGTCGCTCGGACGGCGAGGTATACCTGAAGTCTATGGGCCCGCCGTTGTGGGCAGAATGAGGGATACGAGAATTCACCGGGGATTGGACAGGGAAGTCGAGTCCAAGGTGGTTACGCGTAAGAGAGTAGGATGATGAGTGCGAAGGGAACGTGACATGTCGGGCGCTACCACCACTAGGACTCGGGAGCTCTAGTCTGGCGGTATCAAGGATCGGGGGCTGTTGCACGCTCATTGACGGGTGGCCGTAGTCAAATTGCGGCGGCGCGAGTATACCCGCGGCATGGACGTCAAGATGATCTGTTTGATACCGGACTTAATTGACGGAAGGAGGTGAGAAATGCGAAAAGTAAGCATAAGTTGGCGCGATAGCAACACACTTACAACTGTCACCGTGCGGAGGGGGATATGGAGCCCCGAATACTGGAGAGTGCAAGCCTGAGCCTTCCTCGCTGGATTGGGGACCTTCTTCGTGAAGCATTTGTGGTTGGAATGGGGAGTAGAGTTCGCCGTTGGCACTGGCGACCATGCCGTTCGAGAAAGAGAACGGGATGAACTGAAGCAAGGAAGAAGGGTGGTCCAAACAGGGTGATGATGATAGTTGTATGTCGAATGCAGGGCGCGAAGCCACGCGACTACAAGAAGGGGGTAAGTTCTCGTGCCCACGGTAAATCGCGACTCCAGTGAGAAGAAAGCTTATGAAACGCTTGCTCGATTCGAAGATCAGAAGATCATATGGATCTGTGTTTTTTTCCGTCTGTTTGGATATGTCCGCACTTGTGGGTTATGCAATAGATTACCGGGGACTAAAATCTGTATTTCGTGGTAATCTTGGGTATCCCGGAGTGGACTAGCCTCCCTCGGAGAGGGATCAAAAAATGGGGGAAAAGATCAGAACTGGGAGAATCGGGCAAACGTCGGGAGATAACAAAGAATTAGAGAGGGAAAACATAAAGGGTTGGGACAAATCCACGATCCATTCGTTGTCAAACTAGTTCCAATCGGGGATCCCAAGCTTATGCTCGACGTCTACCCTTTGGGATGATCGCTCCCACGGCGGTCGGGACCGGCGCGGCGCAAGGTACCTGGTCGTTATCCACGTGAGTTCCATGCGAGCCCAGCCTTTCCAAGTTGGATGTGCCTTCGCTTCTCTTTGCCTTTCTCTCCCTCCAGTCCAAGCGAATCGCACTTGCTCCTTCTTCTCGTTCTTCGCATTACACCTATTCTTTTTCCCACTCCTCTTCCTAGAAGAACTCCTTGCTCGTCGTTTTCTGCGCCCAAAAACCGGTGAGAGGCGCAGCTGGAGCTCTCTGTCGCTTCACTTTTCCTGAGGTGGTCTAGGGAACCGTGCATGTCAGCTTGTTGCTCTGATATCATGTTATTTCTGATATTCGGCGCACTCATTCTATCCGACGAGCCCGACGATCGACTCTACTATCCAACCCACCAACAACCCTCCTCCGTAACCCAAACTCAAATCTCACGCATTCGACGAATATATCCTTTTTTTCCGGATCCTCTCTATTGGTCTCTAATAGTAATACATTACTCTACCATCGCCCTCACATCGGTGAATGCTCGTGTCTACTGTCGACTACCCCTTCCCACGCGGGTTCTCTGACTGGGCAACTTCCTCCCCCACTGCGGGGAGAGGCGATGGCGCATCAGTCACACCTCGCAGCCTCCTAACTCTGGGAAATATTTTTATCCTGGATTGTCCCGTCGCGGGATCTTCGCGATCTAGGATCTCCCCGCCTTTATCTCGGTCATGAGTCATTCATCGGCTATAGCGTGCTACGCCTAGATTGCATACTTTGTGACGACTGGAGTCTGGTACAGTTCCATATTTCGCGTGCACGATCATATCCTGTCTGGGGAATGTCCGGCCTACATCGAATGCCAGTTCGCCGTTCTTCCCGGCGTATCATCTATGCAAGGTGCTTACCCGGCTCCGTTTCCCCGCTTTGTGACATGGCCCAGCTATCTCCCGCCCCTTGATCATTTCTTATCCAATCACCCCAGACTCCAATCATATCAGCCTACCGCCATCACTGTCAGTCCCAGCTTCTGTAGGCTTCTGTGTATCTTGAATTTACCCTCCCGAATCCGAATTCCGCCGCGTCATCACCGGAGAGATGTCTGGACTGTTTGAGGCTGTAGTTGGCCACGACCTGCTATGACGATGCATAATTTTCATGAATCATATTACATTGGAATACGCGAAACGGTATCTTGGGCGCTGACGCCCGTGCAAAGGGCAGTTTCTTTCGTTTCCCCACTCCTCCCGGACCTGAGTTGGTTAGGCCCGGAACTTCCTTGCGACCGCTCACGTGTGGATGAGCGTGATATACGGTAGGCAAGAATGAATGTAATAAGAGACAGACAAAGAAAGAGGGGTTGTCTCATCATGCAGGATTAGGATGTTATTTCCCTCGAAATATATCCGATATTCGTGGACTTCCTTTCTCCCAAGCAATTTTCCAAGTTAATTTCTGGGTAAGATAGCCGCTCGTCCCTCTCCAACTCTTCTGATATGTGTGTCTGGCCCCTCGCTACATCTTTGTAAAGTTAAGAGCGTTGCATTGGCCTGCCTAGCACCGCCTTAGTCTATTCCTAAAATCCGTGCTTTACGTACCTACTACTGCGACATGGGCGTTGAAGGAGTCCACTCAATCTCCCCAACTAAGATTCTTAATGCCAATATCTGGTGTATGTCTCTACTGCTCTTTCTGCAAAAACATCAACATCTTGCTTGATTCCAGAAGTTCACTATATCCCTGCGGTTCATTTCTACCACGGCTATTCTTTCGCCGAAAGCAGTCAGACAGCGTGGCACGCTAATTATGAATGATAGGCTGGAATTGTACGAAATGCTGCCAATGCAGGGCTTCGTGCCGGTCACTTGACCATGAACAAAAACTTTCAATCGAGTCACGGCACTAATGACTGCTGCTTAATATATAGCAGATGATTGAAAGTATTATCCCTGCATGTCAATGTCAAAGTTCACGGCTGAGCTCACGGCTTCGATGGATTCCACTTCAAACGCCAGCTCGAAACCTCTGACAGTTGACTCCACACCAGTTACTCATTCAATCGCTTATCCGTTCCGACTTCCATGTCATTCATTTTATTTAGAGTTTCTGCTGGCAGGGACAGGGAAGTGAGCCCTGACGCGCTCCCTTCACCTTTCATCCTTACATACTTACATCTTTGAACTTACTGTATTTGTAACTGCGGATGTTCTCATGATGCTGTGGTGATGATGAAATGGCTAACTGTCGAGCGGTGATCCACTGCTTGATTCAGTGATACTTCAAATATTTCCACGATTTATGAATGGCCACTTCTGTCTGTCTGGGGGCGTTACAGTATGCGGCGTACTACGAGCATGCTGCGAAATATCTGGAAAGTATTTAGTGATGCTCATCGCTCCTTAGTCCTTTCATTAACCCGATATATGGAAGCAGAGCCCGTCCTTAGGGAAAATACATGTGACAACAGAATTGACAGATTTCCAGAATATCAGATACAAAAACATGCTTATTACACGCCTAATCCTCTGCTTCTCCTTAGTTCAGGCAGCACAAAGGACGTTCTGGAGCAATTTCAGCACAAAAGAATCTACTACTACTTCATCACATCCCTTTGGAGCGCTAACAGCGGATACACTCAATCAGATCGCCGGTCAGAGGTAATCCGATGTGGTCAAGAATGACCAAAACAAAACAGTCTTGGATCTGATTCTATTGGGATGTTGCCTCGGAGCACATCGAGACAACCCAGAGCGTATGAAGTGGCATACGAGGACATAACGCGTCCTCGGACAAAGACGCCATGTTGAGATAAATGACGACTCGAGGCAACGATTAATCGATATGTCAATTTCTCTCTTAGGAAATCATATCGATGAAAGTTTGTAGTGATGTCTGCGTGCAAGCTTGATCCCTCGTTTAATATCACCCGCTGCGCAGTTTGTGTTTAATATTGGGTTAAGCATGTATACAATTTTATGCAGAGGAGCTCATCAACATTTCAAAGAAAAGATGGTCGTTGCACTGCCATTCAAAAAGAATGTTTGACGGGAGTTCTGAAGCATTACTATATGACTAGTATGAAGTGCCTAGATGGAAAACAAGGTGTGATGTATATCGTATGAACTTCAGCGCTCCGCCTCCAGTCGTTCATGTATAGGTAAGTATTGGGGAACCGCACACAATGGCAGAAGCACTCTGATAAAGTTTCAGTGCACCCTGCTCAAAACGTGCTCAAAAGATCTATGCATATAACCGGTATAGGACCTCTATGGAGCTTTAATTGCGCAACTCGTGTTTAAGGTCCACGCAGAGATAACAATTATATAAAGCATTGGTATTGAAGTTCCGTCAGTCGGCTATTGTGAGTCGTAAGAAGCACGGCATGCAAGCGAAGGCTGAAAGGAGTCATACTATTTCCAACATATCAAGAGGCTGCTACTTCATCGATCAGAAAAGACATGCATCAGAAGTCAACTGATGAAAGTGGAGGACAGGAACACCGTACTGCAAATAGCCGTTCAGGTGATCGAGAACAGAGATATAGCCGGGTATACCCGGAGGTGGCCAAGTAGCCACGTGGAGAACGAGTATCTCTTTGTGGTTTCAGTTCCTTGGACGTATGTAAATACTAACTTTTTCACCTGTTCCGTGGAAAATTTTCCCGACGGCAGCGAATTGTAGTCCAGCATGTATTTTAAGGACATGGAGAAGCGACGGAGTATGCGTTTTCAAATAACCAACTGAGGGTTTGGTTCTGTTTGTCAGTAGCGTCTGAGAGCCACGCGCATGTTTGTGTTACTTCATTCAGTTCTCAAGCTATTGCCTCCGATCATCTTTTACTATTATCATGGCTGACGCAAACCATAGAATGGTATTTTCCCTGTCTCCGCAGCTGTGTGTATAAGATTTTGAGGTGGAACAGTTCCAAGACCCCTGTCCATTGTAAATAATTTTTATCTAGAAGTCCAGTCATTACAAGATGTTTTCTCTCATCAATTCGCCGGAGACAATTTGTCTTCACGCCCCGAAAACTGGTTACGGAGAGAAACTTATTTAAGAAGGGATTTCTGAGAATTCCCATACGTGGCTGTTGCGATAATGCGAGCACAATATGTGGTTAATTTATTCTAATTAGTTTGAGATATGTAAGGTATGAATATCATACTAGGGATGCGCATCCAATCACCTAGTGGCTGCCCACATGTCAGACATCGAAAATCTTGGGCGTCATAACTCGCAGGGCATTCACCATCTTTAAAAAAATGAAATGAGGTAAGCACACGATATTATTGCTTCATCTTCGCTTACAGTTCACTTTGCACTTTATTTGACACCTTCGAAAGACGTTCACGGATGCTTTATGATTCTGGCTTCCTCGACGTCTGCTGGTTTTCCTCGGGGACGGAATTGACGTTTGGTGCGAATCATCCACCACATGGCGCTAACGTGCCAGGGTCCTCGAAGTCGTATTTCAATGTAAGCTCACTGCTTCTTCCCATGCTCCTCAGCTGATCTTTGATACAGACTGCATCTGGAGGAAGTCGCTCATGATCCCACTTTGGTGTCTTCTCTCGGCACCACGCCAAGTTTCGTAAGGACCTCCTAATTTATTCAATTTTTCACAGGCCTAGATGTCGTGCTCACGAAGCTCGACAGAAGAACGCGAAGACGACATGCGAGGAGAAAAACAGCTAGCTGACAATCACCACCATAGTCCTCTCGTGGCCTTCAAGCAATGCACTTTCCATTGAGCTTGAGTAGTCTCCGAGAAGGAGAGATGTTCAACGCATCTTTCTCTGATAAGTCTTCAGTTTTCCTTATAGCAATGTTCGTCCCTCACAACAAGGCTGCTTCTTTTCGTCGTCACAAACCATGGGCAATTTTAGCACGGCTACGAATGGCTTTGTCACCTTGCAAGTCCCTTGGGGCTTTCGATGCACTAGAATGGCCAAAAGAACGATTTAGTGTTCTTATGATGTCGGATTTCCGAGGAGAAACAAAGCACTGCAGCACTTGGTGGCGTTAAATTGGATACACCTATTAGATATCCCCCTAATGCACGGCTTCTCCTGTGGCTGAATGGCCGACCTGATAAACCGGCATACGATGTTATTCAGGTGCTACCGCACAAGTGCGGAAGGCGACGCGATGTACAATGCTTGGTATCGATCTTTAAATATGTCTAAAACTATTCATAAGATATTGCACACAATTTAGTTACAGTAGTATTATACTCGCCACGGACGCGATGAACTAGGCTGATAAATAGTGAGGCCTTTGATTACTTCAAGCTGAGATTTCTGGATGATCTGGGCCCATTTTCGAAATCCTATTTCATGAAGTATCATTGAAACAGTATCTACGTTTCCCTCAGTCGTGTAGTATGGACACATGCTAGCAACTTAATCTTGGTAAGCCATTGGCTTAAATCTTCCCTGCGTTGCTTTTAACGTCCATTGCTCTCAGCTCACAGAATTTAATTATAGCGGTAAGAAAGATTATGGATTAATTGACACGATTTTCTGAAATTCGTGATTCGGCCTTCCCGAGGTATCGCTAGTTTCTATTTCCCGGCCCTTATTTTTTGAAAAAAATGTCTGAAGTAATTCTGAAGCTTTGAGATCTCACAGAATCACTCTTTTCACAAAAAGGATGTCCAATTCATTGCTCCGAGTCCAGTCCCCAACGGAATAAAAAATCCTTTGGTATGTTATGATTCATTTCACGCAACACAGGAAAATGCACATTAGATCACTCATTGTCCACAATTTTCGTTCAATGGTTTTCTCATTTAACGTCTGCAACTGGTGTAGAATGGCATTAGAAAACACTTAAGGCCAAAAATTGTCAAAAAGTCCGTGATCTGTCGTAGTATATGTTGTTCCGTATGTAGCCAATAGTCCCTGACAAGAGCCTTCACCTGTATGGCCTGCGCTTCAATTTTTGGATCAGGTCCCCGAGGACTCCGAACAGGTACTCAGCTGTTAGAATAAATCCATGAATCTCAGTGCGTCATTAGAAAGGGAAGTGGCACTAAAGGCCAGGACTGTAAGACGAAAGGTCAAAACTTCGAGCGGGCGATGCCAACTTAGTTCCGCTGACGAAAATTCAATATATAGGATGGAGAAAGACTACAAATGTGTGTATTTCTTGAAGGGGATGAGGGCACCACCTGCATACGACGATTCTAGGACGGATAAGACTCGAAAGACTTCAAGTTGGAGAAAGAGCTAGTGGTAAAATTGGAAAATATGACCTGGTGTTACAAATTATTTTTTACACAAGATGTTGCCAAATAGAGCGTTTCAGAGGCTGTTCAGCGTGCCAAATTCCAATCATACTGTAGGTATCTTATCTTATGATCCGACATCTTACCGATATTTAGCGTTTCTTATCGCATCGTGTCTCCATTCTCTATCCTGCTCACATTACTTAGCTGCAAGTACCTCCACACTCAGCGGCATCCTCGTGTAATGACTTCCGTGTTATAAACCATGTTTTGTATGGCTGGCCTATAATATAACGTTCATACGCTCGCGTTCGAGGCGGTAATCCGCAGTTGGAACGTACATATTATCGTTACTCCAAACACACATTTCCTAGTAGTTTTCGGTTTGCTCGACCATCAAATTGAATTTTTGTTCAGAGAAAAAGAGGCGTACAACTTTAATAGACCTTCTCAAGTAACCGTCCTGCTCTACAAACCAGCACCAAATTTAATCGCCTAACTGGAGTAGAACCCCCTTTCGCCGGTGAAATTGGCCACCAGCAAAGTCCAATGAGTGAACCAGCAATATACAAGTTACGAGCATGTGTACCTTCAACGTTAAAGTTTCCCAAAAGCATCAAAGAGGATATGACTTGCATATTATAGCATATTTATAGGCTTTCATAATAACTGAAAAATTTATTCTACACTTGCGGGCACCCGAGCACAACCTGCGCACGACTTGCGCAGATAAGACTCTAGGCAAGCACGCAAGTTGGCACGCAGAATTCTGGTTGCTCTACCCAGAGGAGCCTGCTGCAATCCAACTCGGGAAGGGCAGCACGGTCTTCCGTGAAATTTCCATCGTCGCTCTCGAAAGCTTCAATACTATTGGCACATTGGCCAACGGCACATGTCAAAACTATGCTACCACGATGCTCTGAGCCATAGTTGAGAGTAACTCTTGTTCAGAGGAAACGCTGAAGCCGGTTGTCATTATACCCTTTGCAGACATTCACCATGTCTCACCCTCAGTTGTGCTGGAACATAGCCAAGTTGAGGATGTGTAGGGGATTCCATGTGATGGAGTTTAAATTGCATGAGCCTAGGACAGGTGACGATCTCGTAAATGGCTTTCTTTGGGTTTAGGCATTGGATGCCATTAGAGAGTTTGCGGTGGATCCACGTGGCTACATTGGCGTTGTGGTGCCCACATCGTGGGCGAGTGCACTGCGTAATCCGGTGAACTCCACAACCAAATGAGATGTTGTGCAGTTGAGCCTACTTCCTTTACTGTCTGTTTAGTTGGTTATAACGACTTTAGGGCGGTTTTTTTTTTGAGAAGTAGCATCTTATTGACATAGACCCTCTGATGGAAAATTTCAGACATTTGCACTGGTTTTGAGTGCTTTACCACAACACTAAGCGCAATGCAATTCAAGCGAAGTGGGCGCGTCGCAAACTCGTTATTAAATAGTGAGTTGCGGCAGTCCTCCTTATTATATTAATTGTTGACTCCGATTAGCATAGTTGCGACAAGAAAAAATTATGAGGCTCTCTTGAGCTCTCCACCCATACTTCCTGGAGCAACTATGCATCTTTTTGTTGCTGCTTTAAGCTCGGAAAAGAGACTTCTACCTCTACCGCATTTTCATAGTAACTCTTGATCATCGTTGGTATGCCAACAACTAATATGGACGACTCATCCTGTCGTTCAGGAATAATGCCAGCCGTTGAATTCCTTGACTGAACATCTGTTGTACCTAGGTCGTACCATTGCAGATATGAAGGTGATGGTGCTGACATACTATTATTCTAGTCCAAATGAATCCGGTCCGCCACTTCGGGCCGCCTGCGGGGGGCTTCTGTTTCTTGTTTGTTTCCATGCGCTGCAGGTCAGCTCACATCATGAAAACAACGATTACGACAGTCTTTCTTACTCGATTGGTTCACTTAAATCCCACACAAACTTTCAGGAAGGTCACCTCACCTACTCATGTCCTGTCAGAAATGAAGTTGCGAACGAATTATATCACCGCTCCTCAAGGTCTCCTGACATTGATTGTACGAGAATATGTCTTCTTCCATAAAAATAGATGTCATCTAATATATAAAAGTTGGTGATGAGATGGGGTTTTCTGTGTCTCGAGGCCCGAGCATTGGCACACTGAACTAAGGATGATCTTCCTATTCATCGCTCTCGTTGTCGCTTTCACCACCTTCACCCAGGCCTTTCCAGCTCCTGCACCTGTAACAGGAGACACTGGTGTCCACGATCCAACGATTTGCAAAGACAAGTATGGTACTTACTTTGTTTTCGGTAAGTTCTTCGTACCCCAACCTACGAGCCTAAAATCTGTTCAGCCTCACGTTGTCGAATGTAGCAACAGCACCTGGAATTACGATCAAAACTTCGAAAGATCGTCTGGCTTGGAAAGAAATTGGATTAGTATGGCCTAATGGTGCCAATTGGACCGATGCATTCACACTTACTTCGAATGGGTTTGTGGTTGTAAGCGTTACAAACTCAGAATTTCGACTTATAAATAAATCAAAGGAACCTCTGGGCCCCTGATTGCACCTACTTGAATGGGGAATTTTTCGTCAGTTGTTTAATTTTTAAGACTTCTTGATTATTTATCACCGATTCCTTAGCTGTATTATGCTGCCTCCAGTTTTGGTTCTCAAAATGCGAGCATGAACTTGCCATTGGGCTGCTTATCGAGTATGGGAGCTAATTAGTGTTGTAATCCAGTCTGCCATATTCTTGGCAAAGTCGACTACGGGTTTACCAGGTAATTTCAATAATATTCTATCTGATTTCCACATGGCAAGAACTTGATATAGGAAGCTGGATTGATCATGGACTTGTAACATCCTCTTCAAGTGCAAATGACTATAACGTAGGTAAAGTAGCCACCCGTTATGTGAAATAAACTTACCAGCTCTCATGTCGCGTAGGCCATTGATCCAAAGTCAGCGCTATACTCATTTATTCTACATTATACACTAACGGTTACAAAACGCCTTTGTCAGCTTAATAATCGGTAAGCCTAGTCAAATAATTGCTCTTTTAATGAAGCTATCTAATTCAATGCGATATCTCAGTCGATGACAAATGGTTCTTATCACTAGGAAGTTTCTGGACTGGAATAAAGCTTATGAGGCCAGTATTCAGTGGCTTTTTCGTGTTCTTACTCTCCTCTGACCTATTTTAAAGCTTGAATCCACGGAATGGTCATGTTGCAAGTCCGGGCGTCACGGCGCTTGCAGAGCGCACAGCAAATAATGGTGCTATTGAAGCCAGTGTGATATTCAAGTTTGGCCACTTCTTTTATCTATTCTCTTCATGGGACAATTGCTGTCAAGGTGTTAACAGCACCTATAATATCCGAGTGGGCAGATCATCTAGGTTGTCAACCATTTTGCTGTGATAATTTACCCAATTGACTGTTCGATTTAGAATAAACGGTGGTTTTGTCGATAGTTCAGGGGTGGAGTTAATTGCAGGCGGAGGTACACTGGTACTAGGGACTCATGGCAATGTGGGTGAAAGAAATCTCTCCGGATAAGAATTCTGACCTCTACTGTCCATAGATTATTGGTCCTGGAGGTCAGGATTTGATGACTGATAAGAATGGGCCTATACTTGTATATCGTAGGTGCTTTGTCCGTATTTTATGTGTGTGCATCTTTGTGCTTATATGCTGAATAGACTATTACACACCTACTGGGAGTTTCGTGAGTAAATATATAGTTCGAATAAATAAAATGCGCTTACCTAAATTTGATCAGCTTGGCATCAATAGACTTGATTTCTCCTCTGGTTGGCCAGTACGTCGTTTATTTGTGCCCTGTTTACCATCTAACATAGCACTAGGTGGTGATGTAAGAGAGATGTACAATTTGATGAAACGGACAACGACCTGTACCGATTATTAATGGTGGATGGAAGAAAAAAAGCCATTGAGTTCTTCCTTTTGAGCTATCTAGTGGTATATAGCATGTTTCCTCAAAAGTCCGCGAATTTGCGACTATCGTAACAGCCTGAAGTAACTATTGTCTCGACGAGAGTTTACTTTAAAAACTTCCATAAACGACCTTCCCGTCTAGTACAGTTGCAAGGACCTTGGTCTGTATCAGCTGCTCTGCAGGGACAGACATAATATCTTGCGAAAGCACGGTATAGTCTGCCCTCTTTCCTGGTATAAGGGACCCGAGCGTATCCTCTGTAAATGAGGCATAAGCGGGGTCAATGGTCATACCTCTCAGTGCCTCTTGGCGAGTGAGACGCTGTTCAGGGAACCTGAGAAGAGAACGGAATATGAGAAAGCGAAAATAGGGAATGAATGGAATTTACCAGCCACCGGGACCATGAGGCGATTTACCGTCCACAGATACCCTGGTGACAGCGGCATGGAAACCTGCGAGAGGATTCACTCCCTCTACTGGGAAATCTGAACCTAGAGCAATCCTCGCTCCGCTGTCCACGAGGCTTCGGAACGCGTAAAGACCCTTAACGCGCTCGGGCCCCTAACAGAAAGCGGCGATCAGTGTCAAAAGAACATGGATCGATGTCAAGTTGAAGATATCTACCAGACGGTCTTGAGCATACCACATGTCACTGATGCTATCAAAAAGAGCAAAGGAAATTAAGATTAAAGGTCGGCTAAAGAAGACTGATAAGGATAACGTACACATGTGTAGGTTGAATACTAGCAATGACTGGGAAATGATTCTTTAGAGCCTCTAGAAGTCAAGAATACGACTTTGAAGACAACCTCCCAGGTCTCCGATGCGTTTCATATCTTGTTTGGTCATAATTTGTGCATGTTCCAATCTGGGACGGAGAGCGGTGATATTAACGCCTTTCAATGCAGCTTCAAAAGCATCCAGCACGATCCCATTTGCACGATCCCCAATGGCGTGAACATTCTAGATGCTCACAGAAAGGTACCAGACACGACGAGTGAAGTTAAGCACAGTGTAACGAAGTCGACGCGGGGTTCACGTGTTCGTTGAAGTACGTTCATGGAATTAGTGTGTGTAACACCGGCAGCCGTGGCGAGCGGAGGCAGCGTTTGTTGGATGGCACATGGAGGATAGGCGGTCATATGAGATCGGAGTCCCGGTCGAGTTATATGTAGATCGCAAAGAAATAGAAGTGGCATGGAAAGGGAAGGAAAGGAGAAGCATATTGTAACATTTAGATAAGATGAGGATGAGGGCGAAAAAGATAAGCTGACCACTTGCCAGCCGTCTTTGAGGAACCGGGGGATAACTTCTTGCAGAACCTCAGCGGAGAGGCGCATTTGACCTTTCGTTGATAGGTCGTCGGTGTAGGGTTCATACAGCTGAACAGGATCCGGTTAGATGTTGCAACATATAAAAAGATAAATATCGTTTACAGCAGCACCAGCCGTCCTTAAGGCACCTGTTCCGTTTATAAACAAACCAATACACGGAAAATAAGTGGAGAATATGCATGTACCGTCAGCAAAAATCTTAACGCTCCTTGCACTAAGCCTGCCATCATCTGCCCCAACAATTGGGGATATCTGGTCTCCCCAGTATTGTTCGTACTCATCGAAATAAGTCATTCCGTAGATTCGGAGCTGAAAGATGGTAAATCATAAATAACGAGTCGATCATGGAGGAGTGAAACTGTACAGGTAGGCGACCCTTCTCGGTCTGTCTGCATAATGAAATGGAAAGAATAAGAGTTCGAGATATAGAGCACAAAAGAAAGTTACACAGACGAACCGCCTGAAGAAAGCCAATGATTCGGGTTTAAATCCGGCATCGTGAAGTGATGTTAAACCATGGGCGAGCGCATCGTTAACAGTGCTCGCGAACCTACGCTCGAGGTCTTGTTCCGTGAGTTGTGCTCGCTTAATGAGTTCCTGAGCGCTATCAATAAATACACCTCGAGTCCCCGGCTGGTTAGCAAATTCTGATGCACGAAAGAGAGAAACTTTAGACCTGTAGGTTCGCCATCCTCGTCCTTTATAATCACACCTCCGTCGATCGTATCCGGGAAGGGTGCATTGGCGAGCAAGGTAGCGCGGGATACCCAGATCGCATGGCCATCCCGACTTTGCAAGATGACGGGGCGCTTGGTGACTACTGGATTGGCTTCGAGGTCGCGCTGTAGAAATCTGTCAGCAAAGGTTTATGCGGAAAGAACCAGTTGGGACTGAACGCGATTAACACTCTAAGAGAAGTGCAACGAAGACAGAACACTGCAATGAGCACTCACCCATGTCGGAAACTTTTCAATGTCCCAGCTGGCGTGGTCCCACCCCCAACTTTCTATGATGTGTGAAATGTTCTTTTCGATATCCGGATGAGCGAGAATGTATTCGCCAACCAGGGAGACGGTTTCTGTTCGTCGGCTGATCAGTCAGGGATGCTCTTTCGGGTATGAGCCGAGCAAGAACGGGAAATGAATGCAGCAGGGAACGAGGAGCACGGAACTTCGGAACACATGGATCAAAACATTGGGCGCGGAACATGGTGGGAGAGCATTTATGGCGTTCCGCAGTACATCGAACGCTATAAGGAGAGAAGGAAACATCGCAAACGGAAACATACGGGTTATGCTTTTTGCAGTTGAGAGGGGGATCTGTTTGCTAGCTCCGTATTCGAGGATGTGACAGTGGGAATCTATATGAGTAAGTTGCCGGTGATCAATGATTCATGCAGCAGCGGATGGGAGGCAAATATGGGACAGCGCACCACTCATGCCAGGAATTACAATTGACCCTGCCGGGATATATCGTGTACTAAACGGACTATGCGCTGTCGTAGCATTCCATCGAGTTCGCACATCCTCTATTCCTCGCCGGTCCCTATAAGTACTCGGTCGAAGCTTGAATTTAGGAGGACACGTACCCAAATTACCCGAATCTACTACTAGTTCATCTTTCACCACCACACATTGAACTTGGGTATTATCCTTGTCGACAGTGTAGATATCGTGGTTGCTCTTAGAACACAAAGCATACGTGCTCGGGAAGTCTGCATCAGGGCAAGAGAGGTGGAAGGCAAGGACTGAGAGCGAGACAGCAGTGACGAAAATTCGAAACGTCCACGATCGAGGTTTCTGCACCGGATAGTCTATAGAAGAACCGCCATGTTCCTCGGTCTTTTGGACTTCTTTCTCCTGCTGGGGTGGGGTCTTGGACCTGTTACGAACAGTTGACATAGTTTGAAGACGTTTTAGTCCCCTTCGACGCGTTGACGCCGTTTAAATAAGTCTACAGAGCGCTCGAATAGGAATAAGAACGATCCAGAAGGCTGTCGTGGGGTAAAAACGTAAAAGTGAGTGGGATTCTTCAGGTACGAGGCTCACGGTGAGGGGTGTTTACCTTCCTATCAAGCTTATGGGCTATTATGTGAACTCGCACAGGCTCTGCATCCATCAAGAAAAAAAATAAAGATGCCGCGCATGAACTGAGATGAGTTTGCACAGACCTGTAGAATGGGCGCTAGAAGACGATGAGGTATGGGATATAGAGTGGGGAGAGGAAGAGGTAATTGCTGTGAAAATTATTGAACGGATACAATCGGGTCTAGCGGATTTATGTTTGAGCTATTTATCGGCGATTAAGTACCCTCAGCTTACGGGCGCCTGTACAATAAACGCCTGCGATTTAGGCATCCCATATCCACTACTCATGCCTCTCGGAGCATTGCGAACTCACTCTGTTCACACAATGATAAATGCGACCGGGTATGCAGGATAGCTCCAGAATCGATACATGCAAAGTAAAGAAAAGCCCACGAATTGTCCAGAGGAACCGTAAAGTTGCAGTCAGCAGACTGAGGGGATGATATAGACAGAACCCAATAAGCAGCCTTGAGAAAAACAGACGTCGATCCTCAGCGCTCGATGTCATGATTCTAGGCCCCTAAATGAACTCCTCAAGATAAAATCCGCGCTGGTTCAGGATCACGGTGGCTGTAAGATGTCTAAATACACTCTTGGAGCGGCCGTAGAAAGTATTCCCGAAGCTGTAGACCAAGTTCTATTACTTTCATCCCATCCACGGGCTTCGGTGAGGATGGTCGGTATCTTCGCTGCCGAGCAGATCGATCCAGGGAGATATCAGTGGAAAGAGTCTTAAGAGGTAAATGTATGCTCGGACTGAAGGGTTAAATTTGAATATGGTTTTGTCAAACCTACAAGTCTCTGCTGTCTCGATGCCGTACATGCATCTTGCAAGATCAACATAATCAGGTCGGGAGGCATGTGAGTACTTAACACCTTCTCACACTTCTATTTGTGCCTTTTATTTAGCACTGTCCCAGGCATACCCACGAAAGACAGCTATGCTACTTCTTTTAATGTTGCGTCATCAATATGGTCGCTGTAGGTACAGGTTCTTGTCTCAAGACCATCTTCGTTCCTGTTCGACTCGAGCGCGCTTCGGATAAGAGGCCAAAACACCGGTACTTGCGGACCAAAACGTTAGCGTCGGAAAAGGCGAATATTGGGAATACGCATGGTCATATGCCAGGATGCTTCGAACATATCTCCAGTCACAGTGGATGACGGCCCGGTGCAACCTCATGCTATACATGATGTGTTGCAGGGTAAAGAGCTATCTCCGTTATCACTCTAATTCTACAATGTAATGATCTAACCCGGGTCTTGCTCTCAGAAGAACGGTACTCTAATTTCAAGACTGACTTGCTATTGAAGCAGCGGAGGAGTCGGTGAGTCACATCTGCATATTACGATCTGAAACCGATTGTATATTTTTATTGACTATGTTGGGGAAGAGCGTGGCCCGATAAGAAAGAGTGGTTTATCAATGAAGCGTGTGATTATACTGGTGCTGTATCCCCACTTGCTACCTCCACACGTAAGAATATGCCTATGTTCTTGTGTCGTTGCGAATTTATTGCTACAAGACCGCACTTTCTATACGGCGTATACACCCGAAAAGCCTTCGCTGAAGCTCGCCAAGGTGCATTCAAACTGAAAGGACAATACACCATCTGGTACTTTAGTTCTTGAATGCACCTTCGACGAACGGTACTCGGGATTTTAGAGGCTCGAATCCATTATGAAACGAGGCTCTTGGCAATGATTTCACTCGATCAGTCTCTGCAAAGGCGGAATGAACCCGCTCAGTTATTGGCACTTCGGTCGAGCTCGAACGTTCCGACCTTCGCACTGCATGCGCCGGGATTCTGGTACCATAGTAGCATTTTATTAAATTGATGCCCTGCGCATGTAGGACACGCGGCGCAAGTGTACAGCTGTAGAATGGCGATACGGATGATAATATGTTATAGCGTACATTTCTTTAAGCTGAAAAGATATAAAGCAGATGTGCAGACGCATCTTATCGTGGTCCGTACCAACTAGAGTACGCCCATCGATTCAGCACATGCTCTCTCATATACGGAAAACATGAGCTCACCAAGTTCCCTCTCCATGCCTGAAGCGCCCCCTCTCCTCGTCTAACTAGATGTCGACGGGCTACCCGCCTTCCGGTGCTTATTCTTCAGCCAAGGAAGATACAATTCTGGCCTAACCAACGTATCTCCCAGTGACATCGAAGCATACTTTTTGGGTAGGACATCCTGCCGTGGGGAATAGGGCGGAGGCTGACGCGAGCTGCGAACGCTAGCAAGTTCTGCAGGACGATCTTCTTGGGTAGACTTCAGCGGAGGAGAAGGGGACCTGCTCTCAGTAGCGGGGTACGATGGGGGCGTCGAGGGCGGAATATCGTTGCCATCTCGGGAGACCTGCGAATTTTGAAAGGTCATTGCGAGGAGCTATGCATTTCAAAGGTCAGTCTTATTTGTGAACCTCATTTCTCATATCCGGAACTGACTTTGTTAAGGGAGACTTCAACCTCAAGGTATGGTCAACAACTTCGTAAACGAGTCCAAGTGGGGTCGAAGGCTATGCATGGTTACATTGTAGGTTATAAGGTATCTCATCAACTTATTATTAGAGGCTGTGAGTCTTGCTCCGCAGCTGACAGACACGCTATGACGAATCCGTGGCTTTGTGCACACTGTACACCGTGCGCCACGCGGTGTGACACTAATTCTGACCGACGCATGCGGCGCCGAAGCATGTGGTACTGGTAACCGAGGCTGAAGTGATGAGTTGCGGCACTCAGCCAGCCATCTTCGATTAACCGGCAATACTTATACATAGTCTGCCTACCGCGGTCCCCCATCCACCATTTCATGGCTACGCTCGTCTTACAGCTCTTATATGGAGAACGTGGACCTGTGAGCTTAGTTGTGTAAAACCTTCCGGCTATATATTCGATCGATCGAATGACGAAATTTAGCTTACGCGAAGTTTGGCGCTCGGCAAACATCGGCGATCGCTGTTTGACCCAGAGGATTTAGCCAAATCTTCGACTGTCAGCTTCGTGACTCAGCCTGTTTTGGCCAACTTGGCCAGCTCCTTGAAATTTGAATTTTTTCTGCTGTATCATCTCAACTGTGTGGCAACTTAGAGGAAATGGTGGCTTTTAAAAAATATAACACTCTACAAGTCAAAATTTAAATGTTGTCGGATATCTAGTGGCCTTGGTGAATAGCTAATGATTACCACGAGTCGTCAAGCAGCTGGCCCCTCAAGTTATCATACAAATTTTTCCAAGTAAATTTGCGTTCTCAATTTCGTTTCGAGCATGTACTATCGAGTGTGGGAAGATGCTGAGAAGCAGCCCTAATATTTGGAGAAGCTTCTACGGGTGGAGCACAATATCGTTTGGCTGCAGAGATCATTCGGGGTGACTATTTCAGCAGACATCCTTTCACATTAACATTGCCATCGTTTTAAATTATTTGCACTTGAGCCGTATGGGGAAAAATATAGTCGCTAGAATATTCGATCCACTGGCTTTTTAATTCGTTTGCTCGCTCTTGGATATAGTTCCAGGGACCAGTTCCAGATGCATAGGATTGATTTCCTACCTCCGATGGGAATCACTGGATGGCAGTGGGGCATCAGTCAAGCTCAATGTCGGACGTCTTAACGGATTGACCATACTCATACCGCCCACGTCCGCCTTCACCTTGTGCCTAGGAGCAAGAAAGTTCCGGTCACCTATTAATTGCCGTAACGGATAATCCGAAATGAGATGAATGGCAAACTACTTCTATTGAAATGGCCTTCCGCACATTCTGTCTCGGATCTTCTTTGTTTAACTCGGTGCCTGACTTCGTGGCCACGAAGTTCAATTTTCTTTACTTATAGATTCCGCATTAATGCAGCGTCGCCAAAGGCTTTTAGATACACATTTCCTTGGGAAATTTTCAGTAGATGTTGGTATTACAAGGATTCACGCTTCACGCTTTTAAGTTTCCATTTCTTCCGATAAACGAGAATTGATGCTCTCGCCATGTTCCGTGGATCAAGAGGAAGGACGAACATCATGACATCTCGAAGAATCCGCACGTGGGACAGACATTGCCTTTGTATTCTGAAGTGTACTTGACTTTCTATAGGAGTTATTCATTGAAACTGACTTTGTTGCGTTCCGAAAACATAGGCGAAATAATTAGCCGCGTAGTTGCTAATTCATCCACGGATGCACCTTATGATCACCATATTTAGAATGTAAGCTCTCAAAGTGGAAGGTATTCTGGAGTATAAAATAACTGCGCTACATGGGATGCTTCTCTAGATACACCTCAGACAGTTTCGAAAATATGAAGCTTTCCTTAGCATTCGCATTTTTTCTCTCGGTCACCGTCTCCTTCGCGGCATCCATCACCAATGTGCAAGATACGAACAAATGTATGGATGTTCGTGGAGGTGCCATCCAACCAGGCACACCTGTACAGATGTGAGAATTTATGTCACATTCAAATGTCTATGATACTCACTCTGAGCGGAAAGATACGACTGTAACGGCTCCTTGGCCCAGAACTGGATTATCGACCCTAGTACCTCGACTATCAAGCTGGGCACAACTGGTTTCTGCTTGGACTCTCCTCCAGGTAGTGGCTTTCATGCCTAACTATTCTTGTTATCCAAGCTTACATTATCCCTGCTTTGAAGGTGCCGCAAACAACGTCGGTGTGAGGATTGAACCATGCGATGCAACTATTCCATCTCAACTATGGTCATATACTGATGACAAAAAAATCCAGTCATTAGAGAATACAGGTGGGCACCTTATACATATGGTATTAAACACTATATGATACGAATTTCTTTCTTAGCTGAATGTCTTGACCTGCCTAACGGTGATACCACAAACGGAAATGAGCTGCAAACCTACCAATGTGGTATTGAGAATCTTAATCAGATTTGGTTATACACAGTTGCGGTATAAAGTTGCAGTTCAAAGTAGTGACTCTATGGATATCCTTTCTACGAAGATACTCTGATAAGAAAGAGATGGTTGATTTTGTACGATATAATGGAAGTGAATTCAAATTCGGTAGTTGATATGTTTTAACTCGAGTACTTATTTTTGACTGTCAATGGATGAGTTCAGACATCCAATATTCCTCTTCAACTTAAGAATATCCTACTTTGTTGTTCTATCGGTCCATCAACGAGGTCTATATTATGATGGAGTATTCAAACTTTCCGGATGCCGTATTCTCCAGACCAATGTTCGTTTATACAGTGCGTTTTGATCTTGGAATAATACGCGAATATATTCGGTATCTACTTTGAAGATAGTACTTCTTCAGTGTATTTAGTGTCTAAAAACTCTTCTAAACCAACAATCTTTTGGCCTTCGAAGCGAAATATTCCCATGTACTCGTTCTTATAAGGCAAGCCATTCTTCAATTCACCCTCGGAAAAGTACTGCATAATCGAATTCGGATGTCAGTACCAGCCGTAATCTTTATGAAGCTTGAGAAAATCGGGATGCATACATGGGCTACAATAGTGTCTTCTGTTTCCACGAATTCTGTTGCTTTCATCTATAAGTTATTGACTCGACGTCTTGAAAACCTACAGTAAGAGACGATATACAGTAGAGGCGAACCTTGTACGACACAATGATGCTCTCCAACTCCTCCAGAAATGCAATCAGCTGCTCTTTATTTCGAACAGGTATACCAAATCCCCCTGTGGACAACGGAAGGAATTTGGCGGTAAATTTTTCAGCTAGGATGCTTTTCATTAAGCTGTAATCGCGAGCATCCATGAGCTTCCAAAACGTAATGATAGTTTCACGGTGAGAGGACTGCATGGCGTTCGGTAATATGTTAAAATAACGTCCCAGCAAGGGACAAAAAGTTATGAGGGTGATAAATGAGCGAAGATACAAACAGTAGACTACGTCGTTTATAAGTCAATAAATGAAACAAACTGAGTACGAATATATGAAACTAATACGCCAATTAAGACGGGCAGTGCACCGCTCCGGCACTCGCCCCTTTCCTATCCGGATAATACGGCAAGATCGTAATTATTCCAACATAATCCTAGTTGTGTCTTATGATATGTATCTGAAGCTGGAAAGCCGCAGCATTATATATATGTTATTTATGTTGAGTCCGTTGCCCACGGATGCAAAGTATAAGCCTGACGGCAAATCAAGAACTAACTACGGTGTAAGACGGTGAAGAAGTATACCAGCAGAAAAAGTCGGACTGACGCGGCCATAGATTTGCTTACTATTTACTGTACGCATGAAAACATAGAATATACCCTGAAGTGTACACCATTGTTGAATATAGTTAAAAGACAGAAGAAATCGTTTTTTATAAATTGATAGAGGGTTTAGAGCAGAAGTACGAACTATAGGTTGAAGCCAGGATACTAGCTACACGAAAGAAGAACAAACGAAATCATAAAAATACAAAAGTACTCCGATTTCCGGAACTGAGAACAGTAATACAGTGCATTTACGAAATAAAAATACAGTTTCGTGTCAATTGAATTTAGCAGGGCCCACCAGCGTCGTACTCGATGCTTTTTTCTACACTGATTTGAACATGTTGCAGTTCAGTGATAGAATTAGCTGATCTCTAGGTTGTGTTATCTCAACGTCGCGGGACGCAAGCGTCGAGTGCATCTTACCAGTGGATTAGTGAATTGGAGCCCATTACGATTCCAGAGGCTTTCTAAGTCCGTTGTATCAGATCCCATCGATCTAGATTGTGCATGGCGGAGAGCACGCCGCGTATTTAACCTGTAACGGAAGATGGTGAGCTTCTGATACCCAAGCAACACGAAATTACCGACGTCGCAAGCAAAGAATTTGCGTATACTATAATGGTCTCTATCAGTTGGGTACAGTTGAAGCAAAAGCACATTCCATACATTTACCAATCACAAAATGGAGTCCCATGAATATTAAGTTATCATTCATAGTTAGCCACTGGTAGTCTGTTAGAAGGAATGGTATAGTCGGGAGGTAGTATATATTTACGCAAATCATGGAAAGTACTGTGGCAGCACTATGAAAGACTGATCAGGATAAGTTGAATGCAGGAAACGGAATCCACACCAGGTAAAACAACCCATTTCGAACGTGTATAAGATGAGGCAGTCGATAATATGATTCAGACTACAAAAAGCCTTCAATGGTCGTCTAAAGATATCTCGAACAAGACCAAACCTCAAGGAGCGAGTGCGACTGTTGTGTAGTAATAGAAAGAGTGAGAGAGTGACCAAGATATCGACTGCTGACGACATTGCCAAGCCTAGAGAGAAAACCCACTAGAAATTATTCAGTGTCAGGAAACGATAGGCAAAACGGAATGTTGCATTACTCTAAAGTGATGCTTAAAGCGTATATAGCTTTGAAGTCGTATCCTAGCTATAAAATGAGAAACCAATGTCCATAGGCAGGCGAGACAACGCACATCTCAGCACTGGTTACTGGTAGTAGAGGATCATCGGTAAATAAAGATCAGTCAAAACGGGTTAGTGGACTTACCAGAGGCCGCCACTGCATTTACTTAGTTAGAGCTGTTTAGAGTACTGGGTCAAGGGGACAATATACCTAGGCGGCAAATGGCTAGTATAAACTGCTTGGCCATTGTTAGCTTCAACCAAGGAAGAGTTTAACGGTTCTCACTATCGGGCATGCTATGTACCAGTTTTTTTCACTGACTTTTACCGAAGTCAACGCCAAAAATATATCTAACTTCAAAAAACTGTATGCTCACGACGAAAGATTCTGTGGGCGAGGAAGCTAGGAGAAGAAAACAATTCTATCAGCGAGCACATGAATCGGTTGTTAGTACAACATACCAGTGTACAAGGAATGTGAGGATTGCCTACAGCATTATTAGCGCAAGGAATTCCACCGAGAACAAGTTATTCACAGTGAGAAGAATGCTGAGCTGTTCGAATCTTTGTGAGTGGAATTGCGAAAGGAACCTCGAGAACGTACTGCGATGCACCTTCCGTGCACGTGAAAATATGTAAATATGGAATTAATGAATCCGATCTGCCTCTTACAGTGGAATGGAATCGATCTCCCGTGCTTTCCCATAATTTCTGATGAGATACTCCCACAACGCAGCGAAAACAATGCCACTGTGGGCCACGTCAAGGGCCCTTCAATACTTGAATCAGAAAATTTTTAGGAAAAGCTGAAGTGTGACATACCAGACAACGGATACCTTTTAGTGCGTACAATATAACGACAATCAAAGCAGCATATTCGGAAGCAGCACGTACGAGGGCTTTGATAGTACAACTGTCGAGAGGGTATAATTTGAAGTAAATTATTGCCTGAACGGCCACAATCCCCGAAAGGCTAAATGTGGGATTATTAGAGACTGCAGAACTAGGCGAAAATAATGCGAACCCAGCTGCAAAAAAGCTTCCCATGAGAAGAGCACCGAAAGTTTTTGCGATATCAATCATATTCCGAGTGTTATGGCGAAACGTGGCCCGACGCGCCAGTAGTGAATAGGATAGAAAACCAGCAGGAAAGGACAAATTAACCACCGCCGCCACGATATATAACCAATTGTCGGTCGGTTGACAAGGACACCAGGGTTTCTGGAATGGTGCCTTGAGAGGGCGGTTGCTGACTCTTCTTGCAGCTTGAGCGAAAAAAAGTTGGAGCAATCTAGAAATCCAGGATGAAGGAGATGAATGCAGGAGAATTTTAGAGTTACATGAAGTTTCTTATCCTATGGTGTGGGATATAGCGGAACCTAGAGAATTTCCGAAAAGAAGCATAGGAAGGCTCACTGCTGTCGCTACCGACCAAAAGATTCACATCAGCACTCCCTTGTTCAGGCCACTCGAACATCTGCCTCCACATTCCTCCTGAATTAACGATAACGCCGGATACATGCTCTGCTGACTCCACCCACCGCCTCAAATCCACATACGGATGGCAACACCACATCTTCGCCTAAGTGGCCTGGGAGCATGCGCCACATTGAAGAAACCCTTGGGCCTGGTTAGAATCGTCTGCACTGTAAGATCAGCACAGATGGTTGCGAATGTTTCTTCCAGAATGGTGATAACGAGCGAGTAATTACGGCATGCGAGAAAGGCGCTAGGTTTCCATCACTACCAAGGAATTCACATCCACGGCCAGGAGCAGGCGTGGCTTGAAGCAGCTTACAACCCAAATGGGATTGGCGCTCAGCAGCAACGGAAGCAACAACGGAATACATACCGCGCAGAAGTCGTAATTAGGTCGCCATAACTACACCGTCCCTCGACCAACCTCGACTAAGCAGAACTTTCACTAAAGTTGATTCGAGTGGAAACCTGCCATAGGTATCGAAGGCAAGGTGAACCCGACGGAGAGAAGAGATACAGGGGTGTGTAGTCATCGGGCTATATAGGCTGTGAATGTCATGATTCGGTACTTGTACGCACACATGGACCCTCAATTTGTTCTTGCTATGTTCATAAGAGCATATTCCAAGAACAAGATCATCCTTCAAAATTAATCCAATGCATCCGAATGAGGTAATATAGTTAGTAAATGGATGAACTTCAGTTTAGAGATAGTCATGTAGCTATTAAAGCGACAGTCTGGAGCAAATTAGCTAGTTGGATTTGAACCAATCACAAATTTATGATCGTCGGACAGTATTCGATAAGCCGGAGGAAGCCGCGATTTGTGAACAGACGCGAGCTGTGTGCCTGCAGTTTCAATGCCTTCAGAGCTCGCACCTGAGGAATTGCAAATACTGTTGAGAATTCCTGTTGCAGCCACGGCTTCTATGATTTCACTCAGTTCAGTCACTGATAATACGCACATTTGATTCTCAACAAAATCCAGACTGAGATGGTCATGAATTTATTTGCATCAATGCTTCAGGATACGAGTAAATTTATGGCCTTAAGTTATATTCCATGATGATAAGGCTACTTTATTTACAGACTTCTGAAATCTTACTGCGAGCCGCTCAGCCATTTTTTTATTTTTATTTTTAACAGCCTGGTACAGTACACCTTCTCATAATGCATATGGTAGTAATGCATATATCTCATGATACATTGAATTTTGGTAACAGCCAAGTTGGTATACAAGTAAAATTGAATCATATTGCATACTGCATAATGCATAGGTTTGGGCAGTAGATGTTGGGTGGCATATGCATTATCAGGATATCTGTTTTGGAAAATGTTAAAATGAAAGTGCGTGCTTCGTAGTCGTTCACAAAGCAGTAGATTCGCGTTCGGCCTTGGTGAGCTCAAGAGGCAAATAGAAGAGCAAGTACATCAAAAGTACATTATCTATATACTATGCGGTGAAACAGATATGGGTAAAGCACGGATAGCTACAAAAATGAAAGAAGTGGACTACCTAATGAAACTTAAAATGGATGCACTGCCACAGCGGGTGCCTGGTGATTTGGCGCGTATCGCGAAACACTCGCACACGGAACTCCCAATATTCCAACAGAAAATTTGGGCAGTATTTGTACCAATAGATTTAAAAATTAGACAAAGAGTTACTGTTAATCGAATGAATAATGAGTATATCAAGAGATAGCTGGAGGATAGCCCAGAATTGCAGTGCGAAATGACTAAATTCATTATTTTGATTACTACTGTGCCCTGATATGAAATGAGTCGCTTAAGAAGCAGTTTGTCGCTGTGAACTCATTACTTATTTCCCAGTTACAAAATGAGGCCCATTACATAGGATATTACATTCCACGTTTATTGATGTAAAGATTGAAATATATGGCCCCAACACCTTCGTGAACATTTTCTTCGCCATATCTTCATTTCATCACCAAGTTCTTGGATATTTGGAACAAAGATACAAGCCATAATTTAATATGCTCACAAAATTTTATAGAATATTGTGCAGCATAAGAGAACAAGAAACGACCAAATATTAAATCCATCGAAATTCAGCACTCTCTTTGTATTCAAGGCCATACTTTCCACCTTCTTCACGTAAATTCCTGAATAAATGAATTTATATTTGATTTCATAATAAGTCATTCAGTGTTTTTATACATAAAGTAATCTCATAATGCTGATCATGTTTTCCGAAAATGCCGATCTGTTCTCCTGTAAAAGATCAAATCCAACGTTGTTCAGCGCCATAGACTATCTGCCAACATTACTCCCTGAAACCTTCCGGACGTGTTCTAATGACCGCGTGTGAAGTGTGAGAAGGCAAAATCTGGTTCTTGTTGGTTCTCGCAACTACTTGTCTTCCATAGCATTGACCAAGCATCGACGAGCCTTATGTACTTTTTTGACTTTCTGTTGACAGGTGTTTCAATTTGCTTGCAATTTGGGCCGCCCATATCAACCACGAGCTTATATGTGTTATAGCATGCCTGCGGCATGTCTCAAACCCTTCCCCTATACGTTCTTGATAACGCCAGACTGCAGTTTTCTTATATATCGTAAGATGGCACGTTGCGGGTTCTGATCCAGGTTTTACGAATTTGACGGCAACATCAGAGTAACCACTTTATACATGCAATGGTTTAAGTACTTTTCAATGGGACGGAAAAGAGCATCGGACTTGGTAATTGAGATGAGCTACTTTGCTTTTGCTATCCATAGAACATCCAACCCACGATGCATCTGATCACCAGCGTTAACGGCGAGGTTGACATCTCCACATCTCTCTGGCTGGAAACCGAAACCTTGTTGTGCGCTGTCTTACGAGTTATTCTGGATTTTGTCGTTAAATATGTAGAGGCAAGGGCCCGTGGCTAGAGTTAGCACCGCAAGAGATTAGCAGCCAGCCGACCATGAAAATGAGGGTGCATTCGATCAGGAGAGCCGTGAGCTCACCAATGAGTTCCAAGGATCAGGGCACGCTTTTAACCTACTCATTACAACGTGTCTCCGTCGACGATTTTCAGCTCATGTTCCTCCCTTAGCTGGTACCGACATCTTGGCTGTAGTTATGAATTTACTTAAATACAGATTTTAATGTCCCCGCCAAAGTCACTTCCATGTCTGTTTTCCAGTTGGTGCGACGATGGTTTTGCTGTAAGGTGTCGAATAAGGAGCCTGCGTCATTCATCTGTGCAATCAGGGAAGCACAATCACTGTTAGAAGATGATATCACGATTATTTCTGTTCCTCGGAAACTTTCGTTGAAACAGCGTTGATCGAGTTACTGCTCGAAGTCTTCATTTCAGACTTCTGAATCGGAAATCGGATGTGAAGCTTCTGAACGCGTTAGTTTTTCATATTCTCTCCGCTGTCGCCATTGCACAATTATACGCAATCTGATACATCATCGCCGTACTCTAGACAATCGTTTCTGCTCCTGCGCCTCGACCGTCGATCGTATATCTTGACAGCAAGACACAGAAGACGCAACTGCGTGCCATTAAGAACTATCTCGACCTCAAGAAACGTGTTCACGGTCAAATTTATGACATTGTCCATCAAGTTCATGTTTTATCCGAGGAGGTAGCCCACATGGATTCGGAGCTCATTCAAGACTGTGATAGCGAAGATTACGAGGTAAGTTGAGCTACAACCTACTTCAATAATATAGTAATGTTTAAGTTTCCCATATCTTTAACCAACAGTCAATTGAAGATCCAGATACGATTGCTCGCTTAGGATTAATTCATTATGCTCGAAAGAAGGATCTCTTACATTCTATCAATGAGTGCTTTCTGAGAGCACAACAGCTGCAAATCGAGATGATCAATTCAGAGAATCACCTGCGACAGCTCGACGATGGAATGCCTGAGGTGTGCTTTTTAGCGTTCGGGTTACGTATCCTTAGTACTCACAATCTGCATTCAGACGTACATAATACGCAAATTTCTGTCCATATTATAGGATTATCTCTCAAGTAGTTCCATACTTACTGACAAAGTGCAGATGTGCGCAGCAGGCGTAGTCAGTATCGATTAGATCTTAAACCGTCCCATTGTAGACATGCAAAACGATGTTTCTTGATACCATGGACTCTTGGCGCCATGGACGACTATTATACCCTTACGAACACAGTTAGTTACAATTAATCCATTCCTTTTTTGAGCCATGTCCATACATATTCTCGGTAGCTACAGAATAATGATGTCTGGAAAAGCATAAGTAATGCGATGAAAGTAGTAGTGGAAAGAAAAAGGATGTGTTGGCGTCTACGTATGCAAATTTGATATAAACGTGAGGCAGGGTGGTATGAGAGGAACCCCGGAACGGAATCGAGATGACAAGTGCAAACGAATGAATGCGGTTAATATCGTGGTGATGTCGAAATGCGTATGTATGACGGGAAGCGTGGCCTTACAGGTCCGTGGTGGCGGTGGAGTGGGGGCGGAGAGCAAGTCCTTGCTAAAGGAAAGGAAAGACTTCGCGAAGGTGTACGATGGGGAAGAATTATAAAGATGAGGTATATGAAAGTGAAGAGAAGGATCTGGGTATAGTGCAGATAAGTAAAACATGTTGGCAGCGTCGCGTATGATAAATAAATGCGAGATGCAGAGCTGTGATATGGATCCGAACAAATGGAATACAAAGCTGAAAAAAGACCATAATGATTGCGAAAAAATAAAATGTATGGTGGGCAGAAAAGAAAATGGGAGGTAGGAGGAGAGAAATGGTGTAAAATAAGTGAAACAGGCCCATCGTAAGGGTCGAATGCTGGAAGACGTGGAAGATCATGAGCTTCTGCTGCGAATAGAGTAGTTCGTATCCTCCCGAACAAGAAAAAAGAGCAGAAGGATAGCACCTAAGGTCAGGTTGCAGAGGAAATGGTCAAAATCAGGAGGCCCTGTTCCAGGACGAGATAACGGAACCCAGCGTCAAGCGAGGGACGGTCAGCACGCTTGACAAACACGAGGAAATCTCGCAGAGATTCTTCCTAGTCTCCCCAGCTAATGGATATATCGCCAGTGTCCCGTAGCTTGAACTCGATAGCGGACGTTGGGGAGATAGACACGGACAGTCGAGAAGCGTCAGGAGGGTTTTCGCCGTCCTATATTGATACGTTGGTCATGAGTCAGATCAACGCGAGAGACTGAAAGACAGACCGTGACTATCGAGTGCGGGATGATAGGTCTTGGGGTTCCTTCCACCACTGTCGTTGCAGGGGAATACGGTTCCCCCCCAGATAGCAGAGGCTCCGGAGCGCTCAAGTCGAGCGCCATAGGCCTGGACCGATATTCTTCCCTTAACGGTGTTGCACGTGTGTTAGCCTGGTTCTCGCTCCGCGCGCTCTCGCCATTCCCTCCTTGCGCAGCAGCCACGTCATGACCCGTTCCCTCTTCCGCCGGCACATCTTCCGGCACCTTCATTCTCGGACGTCCCCTCCTCGTCCCCATCCCCGCCCCTGACCATCTAGATCCTCTAACGAGCCGGACGTTCAGTATCGGATTGCGCGTGTACACCTCCATGGAGTCGGTTTCTGCAGCGTCGCGGGATGCAGCCGAAGAAGAGCGTGTAGCAGGCATTTGCACTGAAGTCAGGGGAGCACCGACATGTGCTTGTATTTGGGTGTGCGTGTGTGGTGTGTTGGAGATTGGGGAGAGTGATAGTGAGGGCGAGGGGCGGTTCGTGGAGGTGGATGCGGAGCGAGATGAGAGTGAGGGGTCGAGCGTAGCGGAGAGAGACTTGTTATGAAGATTGAAGGGAAGTCGTGCATTTACGTTGACCATTTTACTGTTTGTATTGGGGTGGTTAGCGGACAATGGACGACTCCATTAGGGAGGGATAAGGGAAGAAGTAAACCCAAGCACTGACCCCTCTTTTACACGGACGATGGTGCTCATTCTGTCTTTGAGCTTTTGATGATCCACAACAACTACATTAGGAAGGGAGGAACTATACGCCGCGTTGTAGCAAAGATTGTTAGTTCGGACACTAAAACTGGATGAAAAGAGGAGCGCACGACGAAGGCTCTGTTGATGCTGGAATGAGATGTGACTCCTCATCTACTGTTTCCTAAGTGAAAACGCCTAAGTAAAATGCTTTTATATGTAATAAAACATAAAAATTACAAGTTTTATGGACCTCTTTCTGATCAGACAGCAGGAGAAGGCCAGGCGGAGCACCGACGCCATGAGGGTAAGCGGAAGAAATTCTCCGGGGTTAGGGTTTGGTGACCCATGCCGCACTATGACCCGACCTGTATTTGGCGCGCACGGTAGTGCCAAACAACGTGCATCACGATCGGCCGTCGGCCCAAAGTCTTAAGAAGACTATTTTTAAACTTCTGAATACAGGAATTTAAACTTGTTTGACATATAAGGTTGAACTTCCAGCTCGAATTGACTTCCTTCAATTGGGCCCCTTGACTTCTCCTCGGCATCGTTCCACAGACTTTAAAATAAAATGAGAGTGTGTGTACAATGACTGTTGGCATTGGCTAGAAATTGAACTGCTCTGGATTAGGAGTTCCGTCCGGTGTAGTCTATGTCAATTTCCGTTCCTAACAATCGAAGAGAGGAAATTTCGGGTTTCACATATTTTGTCTCTCTATCAGCGCAATGAATGTCGCTTTTTTGAGCTTCTCAACATGTGGAAGATCCGATTAATATATCCTAGATTTTAAGAAAGCAATGACGGTGCCAGAGAGACCAGGAAATCCAGGGCAGTGCGGTTAAAAAATCTTTCAATGTTTTTCAGGGCTGGAAAGAGTTGCATACACCGTATGTGGTTGTCGGCGGGAAAATTTTGAGAGGTTATACTAAGTGTTGCGATGCCAGAGGGTGCCCCTGTGCACTAAATAGCTTTTAGGAGGAGTTGAAACTCATTCATAGAATTTGGATCGCCATCGAAAAATTGGACGTTACGCAGGACTGGAATTTTCTGAACAGATCGCAAGTTTTTTCATGATTGTTGAATGCTAAGAAGGGTGTTGAGACATATAGATTCTACCTGTTCAGGATGTAATCTCAAGTGGATCCGGAGGCTCAGCGCCAATTTCTCCAGGTTCGAACACTGGCTGAGAGCCCTAATTTTTGTGTTCCTGAAACACGGGGCTTTCCCTCGCTCCAGCTGACGTCATGAAAATTCAATGCTTTCAACTACTTCCAGTGAGGATGAGCAATGGTGAGGCTGCCAATCTTCCTCAGCGAAACATGAAGTAGTTTTCTCACTCGCAAGAGGGGTCCAGATGCTTTTCTGACGAAAGCACGTAACTTGACTGATCAGAACTGACCTCAACGGCCATGCATTTTCACTGGAATATTTTTTGCAAGGAGATCGAAGAACCCCGGAGCAATGTTAATTGGCACTTCTATGTTGATATCATACCATTTTATCGTCAAAAGATAGAATGACGTCTAAGTGCCTTTCATTTATTAGTCTTCGATATAGGTAGAAATTTTTAACGTTATTGATTTAACGATGAGCCTGACGGAGATAACCGTGATCGGATCTTGTCTGCAAGGTTGTTTTCCAAGGCCTGTACGTTTTGATGGAAAGAGTAATATGGATGGCAATCCACAGTGCAGGAGTAGCGAAAGCAATGGGTTTCTAAGAGCTGGAAATCCATCCCAAAAGATGCGGAACTTAGGTTCCTCGCATATCTGCATAACTTTCCGGCAGGCAGTGAATAGAAATACTTCTGACGATGATCGACGGGCGGGTGGTATCAATGCCATATGGCCACTTAGATCGAGATGCAGAGCACGGGTAAGATCATCCAGGAAGTCTGATAACTGGGTGATTTAGCATCCATCTCCGAGAGCTTTGCCTGAGGATCGGTGAGCGGGCGCTTGATCTGATCGAATTTAGCATCGAAAGGGATGTAGTTGGCTTCGAGTTTATCAGTGGATGGAGATTCCATAAGAGCACCGACACCTTTATTAGCTCAAGCTTCTAAAGTATGATAGTCGACGAACCTTGAGCAAGAACAGAGATTTAACTCGCTAGTTCCATGAACTGAGAAGCAAAGTGAAAATGAGGCCTGGAACCTGAAGCCAGATTATAGTTATTTGGCAAAACCTTCCAAGAAATCTGTTGACATACATCATCAGAACAGTGTTGGTAGGCGATGTTGGACCGAAGGCCTCATATTCAGCATGTTCAGCGTCACCTCGATTTATGTATTACTTTTACGTAAAAACAAGCATGCACATCATCCAATCGGCCAGTGAAAGCTTCTATCAAAGTCTCTTGTAATGGATGTCAATAATTTTTATCTATGAACAGCTGAGACTTCTAGTTCTTCGCAGATACTCTCTGCAACTCGAATTGATACGGTTGATACCGCTACACGCAATGATATCTCCGCCTCTAAAGCTACCACGAGGAAAGTTCCTGCAGAGCTTTGATTATCCTGCAAATTAAGTACATCCCTAAACATGCAGGACACGATCTCGACAACATCGATGAAATTCCCATCAGGCTATAGAAAGGACGAGAAATGTGACGTAAACTGGTATTTATGCGATGAGAAAAAGTACATGGAGCACGATTCGTTCTCATTGCGTGCATTGATAGAACATGCTGTCCATATATATGTTGCTTTCTCGGTCTCACAAATCATGTACAATAGATTCATGAAAAGATTTAAATGCTAGGTCCTTCGAGTATCGCTCAGTCGATACTGTATCTCTCCCCAAAAACTCCTTCCTCCATGGCTTTGATTTCTGCAAACGGAATCCGATATTAATATTTCTCAAGTTCAAAACACCAGATGAAAACGTACGCAGAGCAGCAAGTTTTGAATAGAACCGGCAGATGGCAAGGTTCCCCATGGCATACCACAGTCCCTTTATACCAAGATCCCTCCAAATACCGTTGATCTCGCCTTCCTTATCGAGGCCCCAGATCGTCTTGCATTTGTCTGCAACCTCGTTTCCGCAGACTCTGCGGATATTCTCACGAGCGTCACCGAGTCTACGCAAGTCATTCATCAGTTCGAGAAAAGAAGCGTCAGATAGCACAGGAAGTGCAAGTAGACTATATACCCAGTCGCAAAGACCACCACATCTGCCGAGAGTTCACTGCCATTATCGAACTTAAGCCCGTTCTCGGTGAAAGTCTCTATTTGACTGTCGTTCTTGAGCTTGATCTTTCCATCTGCAACTAGCTTGCTGCCCCCAGTATCTAGTACGAATGAATAGCAACGAGAGTTAGAGAAAACCAAGGGAGAGCGAACAGACATACCTAGATAGTAACCCCCGGCCTTGCTCCAAGCCAATAGCGCGAATCCGGTGCCGTTGTATCCCATATTGGTCCTGAAGCCACGGGCGTGAAGAGCATCGAGAATGTCCCTTTACCAGAAATCTGATTAGAATCATTATATATAAATAATACGAAGAACGGCGTACTTATCCATGTCCGCTATAATTTTCACTCTTCTTTGAGAAATGCCGATCGACATGAAGTTTGGGTATGAGGCGTTCAAACGATCGGCGACGTCCACCGGCGGGGCGCCCTCAGAATAGACACCTGGTGTTTTGATCAAAGAATTAGTAAACAAGATTGGTCACAGAGAGCAAGTAAGAACATGGATATACCTGTCATAAGAATATCCCATCCGTTCTTCGTACCCATGATGTACGTCGAGCTGCGTTGGAACATGGTTACGTCTGGAGATATACGTTACTTTCATCGATGATAAAATGAGGCGAGAAAAGAACTTACCGACACCATTGTTATAATAGTCTACACATATATCATGAGCTACGAGAAAAATGTCAGCGACCAGGGGAAGAAAAAAGTTCAAAGGGCGAGGAAGACGAAAAGTACTAACCTGAAGTACACGCTCCTACAACGACAACTTTCTTCCCCTTGTGATCCTCGGCTCGCTTATGTTCAGTCGAGTGCAGGATCTGCCCTTTGAACACGTCCTGCAACATCACCGCCGCTCTTAAAACTTTGCCATCCTAACAATATATCATGCTAGCTCACCATTCCAGGGTATTTCGGGGTATTAGGTTCTCCACTTCCAAAGCCCGTAGCGAATACCAGATGGTTCACTGTGAATTTCCGCTCCTTACCGTCTGGCCGTTGGATAGTCACATTCCACTTTGAGGTTTTGGAGTCTCGAGTGACGGAGGTAATATTGGAAGACGTCCAAACGTTGAGTTCGAGAGACTCTGCGTATTGTTCAAGCCAATTGGCGAGCTTTCATTGATTATGAGCAGAAGTAGGATAAGAAGGGGAGGGAATTGGGCGCACCTTGAGTGCAGGAGTATAAACTGGCCATGTCGACGGGAATCTAAGTCAAGTCAGAAATTAAAAGGCGAAAAAGAACGAAAGGAACGTACGGGATATAGGGCATATGATCATACCCTGTAAGTAGTCTACTTCAGCCCTACGCTAATGTTGGGGAGAAGAGGAAAAGGGACTTGCAGACAGGGTCATGCAGACACAATGCTTCGTACCGATTCCTCCAGTTATCTCCAATCCTGGGGTTTCTGTCTACGACCAACGCACTGACGTCTAGATACTTTAACCTAGCCGCCAGGTCCAATCCGCTCTGACCAGCGCCGATGATGAGCACCTGCGGAGTGGTGTCCAGAAACTCGACCTCTCTTCTCCTCTGCTCCTGCCAAAGTCCGTGATTAAAGTCATCGTTCCTCAGAGGCCCAACCTTCTCTGGGAAATCTTTGAGGCCCTCCAAGTTCGTATACACAAAGTGCGCCTTCCACTCGCCGCTAGACGTAGGGACGAGACGCGCGATACCCGATGCTGATCCGGTGTCCGTGTCGAAGTCGAACATGAGGTGAACCCATGCAAGGTCGGGGAAGGGCTGCTGCAGACCAAGAAGGTCGTCCTTCAGACGAAAGTTGGTGGGATGTGCAGTGCCCAGACGGTCGACCAGGAATTGCTTAATCGAGGCTTGACCGGAGAACGTGCGGAAGTCCCATGTGAAGGCCAGTGTATCACGCCAGAATGAGTCGGGGACGAAGAGGGCGACGATAGCTGCCGCATCTCCGGACGAAGTGGCGCTGGAGAACGAGGAGAACCACTCTCTTGCGATCTTCTTATCGTCCAAGTCAGGCGCGATGGACGCGTTGAGACGGTCGAGAGTAGGGAGGGGGATGTCTGGGATCTCAACAGCCATGATGGATGATAATCTCAAGGTAATGGGGAATGGTGATAAGCAATCGATAAATCCTCAAGGGGGACTTTGGCACAATGTACCGTGGAGCTTCTTTAAAGTACCGCAATTAGGAGTCGAATGTCAGGTTTGAGGATTTTTGGAACAGCTGACTGAATCATATATCAATCTATGAATGTCTCACCGGCTGATCCTGCGAAAGTACATACCTAATGATCACCGCACCTAGATGCTTCTCTTCCCACTGCTGTCATCCTTTCTGGGTATTGCAAAATACTCTATGCTGAGCGGCGGTCTTGGATGGCAGGAATATAAGTTTCATCCAAAATATGTGGTCGGGGTTATGCCAACTACTTACACGAAGGCTTTGCATCCTGTGGCGAATGAATGCTGCTATTGGAAGGATCCTTGATTTCGGGACAGGCATTCTTAATCAAGTATTTTTCCGCATTATAGATGCATTACCGCACCATTGCATAATACTTTATCACGAGAGCCTACGAAAAAATTTGTGACCGCCACTAAGTCAAATATCGATTCCTTAAGTAGCGGCGGCTGTCAATTCATCAGAAATTCGACGATAACGCATATCATCGAAAGTGTAAGCAATAGCATAGCTGGGACCGTGAAGCATCATATCACCGTGAGGAGGTGAGTGATTAGCCCTCGAACACCTGTGATACACCCACGAATAGCCCAATCACATTCTGAATCACCGTTGAAGTGAAGCATCTCTGTGTGTCAGTGCAGTACCTAACGCCAGAGAACAATAAGACGGCGAAACAGATAATCAAGAGAGATACGTTGGCAGATAAGAATCGCCCTTTGCCTGCTTCACATGAAAACAGTCACTGAATCAAGTCTAAAGCGAATAATCAAAACGTAGACAAAAAAAGCACACTAGCGCCCATTAAGTGCTACTGTGAAAGCTGTCGCAGGAGAGAATATTAATCAGAGATTTCGAAAAGAATGCTAGATATGAAACGCACCCTTAAATGCGAGCTGGGTATCTTCTCATTTGCCCCAGAATGAGTTGAAAACACCAGTGGACGATGAGAATAGGAGAAATAATAAAAATAGAGCGTTCGTGCACGCCATCCCATGCTTATGACCCTGCTGAGTTGGAAGTGGTCGAAAGGATCTGTGTCTAACTGTGACAGGAATTATTGTCACGGAGATATAGAATCCATTGTCAATAATATCCCGCAAACGCGGGCTTCCAATATCTACATCACTACTTTGCGTAGAAGGAATGAATCCGAAAATGCCAAGAAAGAATCGGAATACTGTATACCTAATGGCACCCATGTAACAGCACAATCAGTGATGCCTCCGCAAGTTCCTCGCTCGTCACCTGGAGCGGCGAACACCCCATCATATTAACAATTGGACACGTCACAAAATACCATCGACGTACCGTCGCCGTTGCCGTTCCAAAGGGAATGTTGCCCAGGATCGCGCCCGCTTCCGACTGCCCTCTAGTCGTCCCATGCATTACGCTTCGAAGTCCCAAGCACTCGAGGAAGCCCTGCCTGTCGCACATATCCACCTGGTCGTTCTAACGTCCCACTCTATATAATAGACACTGCCCGCGAGTTACAGATTAGTGTAGCTTTCAGTGGCCGCACAGTTCTGTTTTGGAGTCCTCTTGAGGGCAGTAGGTAGAGATTAGAGCCTGGAGGTAGAAGCTGCGATGACTCGTAAAGCTTCAGTGGGGAGGCTCTATGGCAGCTATAAAAGAGGGCCTTACCTTCGCTATTCGAGGATACAGAGTAGAGGATGCAAGAGCAGGGAGCAAGATATCAACCTGCCGCAACATCAGCCTCCAAATCCGTATCAGATTCACTGTTGGAACCGGCGGTGTCTCCCTCTTATTCGACATCAGGACAACTTGGTTGAAGAGACGTACTGGTAACTCCCTCTCATGCTGACGAACGTGCTTTGTACGCCATAAAACACTCTTCTGGCCCAGTTTTCGAATAAAATGTCGACAGTGGGGAGTAGCAAGCTCCAACGCAAACTTCGGCCATTGACGGAGGCCGGCACAAAATTCCCATCACATGAGGAAAACCCGACGCGTACTCGACGCGCTTGACATTCAAACCTTTAGTATCCTCATACTAGATCAACACGTAAAAGTTGCATTCCTTTCAAAATAAATACTGGGAACATTTCTGCCACGACTCCGCTTGCATAGCGTTAATGTCGAATTTTGTTTTCTGTCTTCATCAGTTATGGCAAAATAGTTTCTGCGGCTTTCTCAACCTATGCAACCACGTAAACTCGATTAAAAAAATTCGACAACTTGGATATGCGGAAACATGTGCCCGAATTTCAGGAAACCCGCCACTAAAACAAGACGTAGAAACCTCGAAACATTATAAACATATGTAACCTACGGAAATACAACTCTGGCCATATAAGATAAACCATTACATTGAACATCATGCCCATGAATTCGTAGGCAACGATTAGATATATTCATTTTATGCATGTTTTAATTATGTTTAAGGTAGTTTATCGATCAGCTTTTTCGGTTTTCCGGTTTTAGGTTTTCTGGTGTCTAGAAGTTCAGAAACTAGCACGAGCCACTTGAGACCCTAAGATTATTTTTGCCATATTACTGATGTTTTTCCATTGAGAATCACATACATATTGTCAGAATCCATTCCATGAAGATCTTCCACAAAGAATCTTCGATCTGTGGATTTATAAAAAGACCTCTCGCCGTTCAGTTTATGGGTTTATGTTTGACAAGACATCTTCTCGTATCATTACAATCTGCGGTCGTTACTACATAAAAGCGTATCCACTTGCACTTAGCTAACTGGATTATTTGCCCAGGCTTCTTCAGGCTCTAATTGATACTAGAATGGTTGATAACGATGCATCTGTTGTGTTCCCAAGAAACATTAAAGCTCATTTCACAAAAATGACGATAGAACTCATGGTGTACATGTATTACACGTAGAACTCCTTCACCTTTGCAAAATGACTATCAGGCCATATTATCCTACTCGTCTTCACCGAATAGGTAATATCAATCTCCACTTCTCCTGAAGAACTAAGGGATGAGATCTCTAAATCCAAATCCTCGGTCTTGGGATCTATACAGGCAAGGGACACGTTCCTCAGTCGTCCGATATGCATGGAGCACGACATAGATATTCTTGACCTTAAGAATGTGATAATGGTTTCGTATGAAAAACCCGTGGATCCGTGATATTGGAATACTTCCAAAGAAGGTACAAGGCTTAATTTAGTGCCTGAGAGAGTAGACATTAGGCAGAGTAACTCCTCCGATGGAAGCGTCTTGTATATTTCCAATCGTTTGAGGGAAGTAACCAATTGGAGGCACTGTCGAAGGCCATCAAGTACAATGTCCGTGCCAGGGTTTATGCGGAGTGTTTCGATGGTGAAGGGTACCGTAGAGACGGAGAGAATCACAAAAAGGCTCTTGAAGTCATCCTCTTTGCTTCCATCTCGATAATAAGCCACATGCCGCAGTGCTGGCAACCGGAAGTCCCTTAAGCAGCTCGCATGCATCGCTGTCGCTGTGTTCGGAAATGGACAGGCTCTGCAAGGCGTTGAGATACAAGAGATCTGGCTTAGTACTGGATTCCGACGTTGAAGAGATCTGGAGATGTAGAACACACGTCTCCAGGTTAGGACACTGGCTTAACATGAGAATCGCTTGTTTAGCAGAAATCCCTCGTTCTTCCCCGAAAGACGATCCCTGCAGGGAGAGCGCCGTAACCTGCTGCCAACGAACGGGGGCAGCAGACAGGTTCCTGATTCGGTTCAACGAAATGCGCTGCAGTTTTGGTGCTCTGAAGAAACTAATAAGATAGTTTTCGGAAGGCGAAAGAACATGGCTAGCAGAAAAACACAAATTGAAGCGCTCCAACTCGAGCAGACTATCCTCAGAGATCTCTGAGAATATGGAAGCGACTGAAGAAGTTATATCCAACTCTATTTCGCGCCATCTCCTGCAAAGCGGGGCAATGGTATTGATCCATTGGAGGGCGATGTTTCTAGGGATATATGTGCTAATTGAAAACGATATCGAGAGACACAATACACCCGCACGAGATATCCACTCCTGAATAGCAGCTTGTCGAATATTTTCAGTGTTCGGGTCACAGGACCGAACATGAACGTAGATCCTCGTCCATAACGCGGGAGTGGTGATGGCAATATATCTCCAAAAGCTGCAGATAGCGCTTAGACGCAATGGCACAGTGCGTCCGAATACATCCTTAAAAGTATACGGCAGACAGTGAACAAAAATATACCTGATGATATCCGCAGGCAAACGACGGGCGGGAGAGATCAGCTCAGTATGTGCAGTAACTGCGTGGTGAAGTGCATCGCGTTTGGACCTGAGAGTATCGAGGAAGCTAGAGAGGCGTGTTATTTCTGCATTTATCTGCGATAGTTCAGCCCGAGGACGCACTAGGAGACTCGTAATCTCCTGGATTTCGGCAGCGGAAGGAATGTAATTGGTTCCAAGTTTATCGGCAAAGCGAGAGCCATCCATGATTTGCGACATGGATTCCTATAATTGCTACCATTAAAGATAATCTCAGTAATAGGTCCTGGCATCATCAATTTAAAAGGATATTCACACTTTGAAAGGCACTCTTCTCGTTTAAGGGGACTATATTTTTGAGCTTGAAGCTTCGCATGAGCTTTGAGACCTTAGGCTTTAAGCTTGAGACATTTTCTCTGCCATTCTGAGCCTCGATTGCCCACTATAAAGGAGTAAATGAGCTACGTGCTTTATGGTGACTGAAAAGAGCTGGCACGTGCTTTCTGCGAATTTTAGCTCGTGATGAATGATTAGAGGTGGGGTTTACTCACTCATTTATTGGGGTAGACTGCGACCTAGTAATATTAGTGGGGGTGGGCAATGCCACTGATGCGTTTGGCAGTGTGACGTCACGCACCACGTCACAATATCGTCACAAACCATGACCCAACACATTCCACCTGCTCTAACTGCTCATTCTGCCCCAAATAAATTACACATAGACT